>JAQZBX010020652.1:19768-33637 GCA_029593785.1 Cabassous unicinctus
TTTTTTTTTTTTTTTTTTGGTTACTATTTGAGTGGAATATCTTTTCCCAACCTTTAACTTTTAGCCTGGTTGTGTGCTTTAGTCTGAGGTCAGTCTTTCGTAAACAACATATAGATGGGTCATATTTTTTTAATACAGTCTATCAGTCTGTGTCTTTTGATTGAGGAGTAGAAGCCATTAACATTCAATGTTATAACTGTGAAGGCATTACTTACTTCACCCATTTTGGGCTTTGGATTTCAATTTTTGTATCATCCTATAGTCTATTTTTTGCCCTTTCTAGTATTCTTCATTTCTACACTTTTCTCCAAATCTCTCACCCTTCTATTTTTACCTTTTAGGCTGCAACTCTCCCTCTAGTATCTCTTCTAATTCTGGTCTTTTGGTAACATATTCAATCTGTTTTTTTTTTTTTTTTTTTTTTTTTTTTTGTGTGTGTGTGTGTGTGTGTGTGTGTGTGTGTGTGTGGTTTGCTTTGTCTCTGAAGACTTTGAACTCACTGACTCACTGTCATTTCTGAATGATAGCTTTGCTGGATACAGAATTCTTGGCTGGCAGATTTTCTCTTTCAAAAACCATCATACTACTTTTTTTTCTATCCACCATGGTTTCTGATGAGAAGTCAGCACTTAATATTATTGAGCTTCCCTTGTATACGATGCTTTGCTTTTCTCTTGCTGCTTTCAAAATCTTCTCTTTATCTCTGATATTTTCATTCTGAATATTCAATGTCTCAGGGTAGGTATATTTGTGTTTATTCTATTTGGGTTTTGTTGTCTTTCTTGGACTTTTATATTTATATCTTTCATAAGGTTATGGAAGGTTTTAGTCATTATTTCCTTAAATATTCTTTCTGCCCCTTTTCCATTCTGTTTTCCTTCTGGGATGCCGATAATATATATGTTTTTGCATTTTGAATTGTCATTCAATTCCCTGAGATCCTGTTCCATTTTTTCCATACTCTTCCCTTTCTGTTCTCTTGTCTTTTCCAGTTCAGATGCTCTGTCTTCAAAATCACTAATTATGTCTTCAAGCACTTCAGATTTGCTCTTATGGGCCTGAAATGTATTTTTAATCTCATCTACTGTGTCTTTCATTCCCACAAGGTAAGTTACTTTTCTCTGCAGACTAAATTTTTTCTTTATGTTCACTCAATATCTTCTTAATATACTTTATCTCTTTAGTCATATTTTATTTCAATTTTTAAAAAATGATTTATGAGAATTGTGTGATTATCATTGATTAATTGTCTCAAATCCTGAATCCCTTCAGGATATTTGGTGTGTTCCTTTGGATGGGCCATCTTTTCCTGTCTCCTAGTACTGCTCATAATTTTTTCCTGATATCTAGGCATCTGATATGTTGGTGAATTTACTCTGATGGTCAATTTTTCTCTCTTCCCTATTGTTATTATTTTTTCACAGATCTTTGATATTTGGTTCAACTTATCCTAAGTCTTAAAATTGCCCAGCTTAAGTTACCAAAAGCCACGCCAGGGACTTGTTAATGTGGTGCAGACTTTCTTCCATGGGTGGGGTAAATAGAGCTCTACAAGCAGTTTCTGGGAATCATCCTGAATGACATTGCAACAATAGATATAGGCCCATTTATATCTTCCCATAACCTGCAGAATTGCATGGGACAGAGTATAAACTACACTGTGAACTATGGTCCATGTTCAGTGGCAATGCACTAGGATGGGTTTATCAATTGTGATGAATGTGCCACACTAATGAAGTATGTTGCTTATGTGGAAGATTGTGGGAGGTGTGGGGAGTCGGGCATATGGTAATCCCTATATATTTTGTGTAACTTTTATATAATCTAAGTATATTTTAAAAAATAAAAATATTAAAAAGCTAAAACTAAAAATAAATCGAATTGACTCCAAAAAATAAAATAAAATAAAAATAAAAATAAAAATAAAAATAAAAATAAAATAAAATAAAAGCAGTTTCTGTCCTTGTAATTTCCAAACAAGCCAGCAAATGGTACTTGTTGGCACATGATTCCCCAGAGCTGTATCTCTCTTGGTATTCCTTTGTTTCTCTCTGGCCAAAGCTGAGATTTGAAGTGACCTGTGGTGCCAAATTCACTGAAGAAAAGCCCCCTGACTACCTTTCCCTTTTCCCTTGTAACAGCTGGCAAGAAGGGAGAAATCTGCCATTCTCTCAGTCAGCTTCAATGTGCCACAGGTCTTATCTCTGCTGAATATCTCAGGGGTGGGGGAGAGGAGCCCTTCCTGGTGGCTGGGAGGTTTAGTAACTCACCCTTTGTTGTTTTGGTTTCTTCATTTCTCTGTCCCTCAAACTCCTGGGAGTTGTGACATGCAATCCTTGTCTGCTGACCACCAAATCAAGTCCCTCTGTCAGCTATTGACCCTTTTTCCCTTGTTTTGGTGAGAGCACTGGGCCTTATCTGCTAATCTGATGCCATTTTCCCACAAGGCCACCCGTGAACACTTTTTTTAACTTTTTTATTTTTATTTTTAAAAGATACTTAGATTACATAAATGTTACACAAAAAATATACCGGTTCCCATATGCCACACTCCCCAAAACCCCCACACCCTCCCACATAAACAACATCCTTCATCAGTGTGGCACACTCATCACAATTAATAAATACATCCTGGGACATTGCCACTGAGCATGAACCACAGTTCTCCCTGTAGTCTGCACTCTCTCCCACACAGTTCTGCATTTTATGGGAAGATATAAAATGGCCCTTATCTGTCACTGCAATGCCATTCAGGATGATTCCCAAGTCCAAAAATGCCCCTGTATCACAGCAGTTTTTTCCCTCTCCCTGCCCTCAGAGCCTCCAATAAACACTGCTTCCAAATCAATGTTGTAATTTCTTCCATTGCTAAAATCACAGTATGCCCACAGTAGATTACCAGTGAATCTATCTAGTGCATAGTTCTTTCCCCAATCCTGAAGATTCTGGGGTGGGGATGTTCACCCTACCTCTAACTGAGACGGAGCTTTGATCCCATACATTTGATGGATGGGACTCTCTTGCATGCAGTTGTAGGCTCTCTCACTTCCTTGGTATGGTGGTTGCTATGTGCCAGCTCTGGGCCCAGCTGGCACATGGATACCCCAAAGATTCCAGTCTCTTGGATGTACAACTACAAATTCCAGCACCAAGTACAGGTTTAAATAGAAGGGATGAATGAGACATGTGTAAGGAAACCATAATTGAGTCCAATTCTGTCACTCTCAGGAGCACAAACATCAAAGTAGGACCCACTGGCAAGGCACCAACCTCTGAAGCTATGTGCCCTGACCATAAGACCTGTGTGTCTCCAGAGCCCAAAGAAGCCCCAATATTTAGGGTAGTATCCACTTTGGCAGTCTATGAGATCCTGCTGAGATGTGCATAAGTGTTAGCTCTGGGATGACCACCCGACTCATTTTGAAGTCTCTTAGGTATATAAATTCAGTTTTCTTTACCCTTTCCCCCTTTTCTTTGAAGTCTTTTTCAAAGACTTTTTCAAAGTTGCATTGCTAGTTGCTACTTGGTATTAATCCCTCAGTGCCAATCAGTTGAATGCCTTAAAAGGGGAAGTGATTTCAACATTCAGGGAGAATGTCCCAGCTTGTCGTTGGACAGCAAACTTATCCCAGAAACTCATCAGGGACCTTTCATTGGTCTTTCATCGAAGCCCCTGGTTTGCAGCCTGCCTGCAGAACCTGGACTTGTCCATCTCCATGGTCGCATGAGAAATTCTTTTAAAATCTCATATTATTGACAGATATCTCCTGTTGATTCTGTTTCCCAAGAGAACCCTGACTAATGCAGCTTGGTACCTGGAGTGGTTCTTGAGTAACAGAGTCTTAAACATGGGATGTCTGAGGTGGTTCTGAGAGTTTTGTAATTGGCTCTCAACTCTAATTGGACTCAGGGGTACTAATGACTCCCTTTCCAATAATGAAGAGGTTGCTAAGTGAGCTCAGCTCATGGTGTGAGCTGGCAATAGAGATAGGCAAAGTAGCATCACTGGATTCCCCTACTTCCATGCATATAAGAAGCAAGGATCTGGGTGAGAGTGTTTGCAGCACCTTAGCAGAATTTTGTGGAGTCAATAAGTGTAATGATGTTGGCTGGTTCCTCCTAGGTACTCTGGATACAGTTACAAAAGAAAAAGATGAGCTAAAGTCTTCAAATTTGAAACTTAAATGCCGCATGAATGATATGAAAGTTTCTACATTTGCCTTGAAAGAAAATCTTGTCTCCTGTAGCTACAGACTTGAGATATCTGAGAATCAAACCCAGACTCTCATTGTATGAATAGCAGAATTACAGAAGAAACTAAAATCTCAACCTCGCAGGGTTTCTGCAATTAAAGTGAAGGCATTGATTGGGAAGGAGTTGGACCCCGAAGATTGGGATGGAGACACATGGGATGATGATAATATTGGTGGGGACATTGGAACCCTAAATTCTGCTGAGACTTTACCAGATAAACCTGCAATGGCTTACCTGTGGAGACCACACCTTGTCAACTTTGAATCATCCAGCCTCCAGCCTGCCCTAGGAATTCTGGACCTCCTCCTAGCCACGAAGCAGTTACCAGCCAAACTCCAGCATGCACTCCCCAACTTCCAGTCCCCCTGAGGAATTTGTCTTCCAACCCCTTCCTGAAGAGATTAATCCTGTCTCACCAGAAGAAAATGCAAAGGAATACCCTGAGGTCAGTAGCCTGCAAGACATATCTAACCCTTCTCCTTACTCACACCCCACACCCCTGTTGTCTTTGAGACCCATTACTAGGCTAAAATCACAAGCCCCCAAAGGTGAAATACAAAGTATGACCCATGAGGAAGTATGCTATGCTCTGAAAGAATTGCATTTTCCAATTTATATAGACAGAAATCAGGGACTATGTGTGGGAATGGATACTAAGGGTATGGGATAATGGTGGATGGAATGCAAAGTTGGAACAGGCTGAATTTATTGATATGGGCCCACTAAGCAGAAATTCTGGAGTCAACGCTGTAGCTTGAGGAGTTACAAAGGGCTCTATCAGTTTGTTTGGGTGGCTGACTGAAGCATGGACCAAACGATGACTTAGCATATCTGATGTAGAGATGCCTGATTTGCCCTGGTATACAGTAGACACAGGTAATCAAACACTTAGAGAGATTGGAATGCTAGAATGGATTTACCATCTGAGACCTGCCCACCCACCCCAGGAATGTCCAGAGGACACAGCTTTAACCAGGACTGTAAGGAATAAATATGTAAGACTAAGTCCATCTTCTCTGAAGAGCTCTGTGGTTGCTCTTCTCTGCAGTCCAGATATTACTGTAGGGGGAAATGTAATGGAATTGGAATCCTTAAACATTATGGGGATGATCGGATCTCAGTCCAGTAAATTCAAGTATCAGCAGTTAATCGCCAAAGGCAAGGTGGGTGTGGCTACTGCAGTCAAACAGATTCAAAACAGCACACAGAATAATCTGAGCCACATGGATTTATGCCGTTGGCTAATACATCATGGAATACCTAGAAGTGAAATACATGGGCAGTCTACAAAATTTCTTCTGGATCTATATAAGCAGAAGAGTTCTAGGTCAAGTGAATGAAATCCTAACTCAAATTACAGATGCAGATAATCATGACCCCTTAATCAATTCCCAGACTTGAGACAGTTTACAGACCCAGAGCCCCTTGAATGAGAAGACCATGTCCCCTTGGGAAAGGATCCTGTTAAACTACCAAAAATGTATACTGTTAATCTTCCCCCCACCTTTCCCCAGGGAGACCTAAGGCCTATTGCCAGAGTAACTGTGAATTGGGGAAAAGGAAATGATCAGACATTTTGTGGATTATTAGACACTGGCTCAGAAGTGACATTAATTCCAGGAGATCCAAAACATCACTGTGGTCCACCAGTCAGAGTAGGGCTTATGGAGGTCAGGTGATTGATGGAGTTTTAGCTCAAGTCCATCTCACAGGTAGTCCAATGGGTCCCCAGACCCATTCTGTGGTTATTTCCCTAGTTCCAGAATGCATAATTGGAATAGACATACTCAGTTACTGGCAGAATCCCCACATTGGATCCCTGACTTGTGAGTGAGAGCTATTATGGTTGGAAAGGCCAAGTGGAAGCCCCTAGAACTGCCCCTGCCTAGCAAAATAATAAATCAAAGGCAATACTGGATTCCTGGAGGTATTGCAGTGATTAGTGCCACCATCAAGGATTTGAAGGGTGCAGGGGTGATTCCCACCATATCCCCATTCATCTCTCCTATTTGGCCTGTGCAGAAAACAGATGGATCTTGGAGGATGACAGTAGATTATCATGAACTTAACCAGGTGGTGACTTCAGTTGCAGCTGCTGTCCCCAGATGTGGTATCATTGCTTAAGCAAATCAACACTTCCCCTCGTACCTGGTATGCAGCTGTTGATCTGAAAAATGCTTTTTACAATTGCCATTAGTAAGGACCACCAGAAACAGTTTGCTTTCAGCTGGCAAAGCCAGCAGTATACCTTCACTGACCTGCCTCAGGGGTATATCAACTCTCCAGCCCTATGTCATAATATTGTCTGCAGGGATTTGATCATCTCTCCCTTCCACAAGACATCCCAGTGGTCCATTATATTGATGATATCATGTTGATCAGACCTACTGAGCAAGAAGTAGCAAAGACTCTAGATTTATTGGTAAAGCATTTGCATGAGAGAGGATGGGAGATAAATCCAACAAAAATACAGGGTCCTTTCACCTCAGTGAAATTTCTATGTGTCGAGTGGTGTGGAGCCTGTCGAGGTATCCCTTCTAAAGTACAGGATAAGCTGTTGCACCTGGCCCCTCCTACTACCAAAAAAGAGGCACAATGTTTAGTTGGCCTCTTTGGATTTTGGATATGACACATTCCTCATTTGGGTGTGCTACTCCAGCCCATTTACCGAGTGACCAGAAAAGCTGATAGTTTTGATTGGGGCCTGGAACAAGAGGAAGCCCTGCGACAGGTCCAGGCTGCTGTGCAAGCTGCAGTACCACTTGGACCATATGATCCAGCAGAGCCAATGGTGCTTGAAGTTTCAGTGGCAAATAGAGATGCTGTCTGGAGTCTTTGGCAGGCCCCTATAGGGGAATCACAGTGCAGACCCTTAGGATTTTGGAGCAAAGCCTTGCCATCCTCTGCAGATAACTACTCCCCTTTTGAGCAGTAGCTTTTGGCTTGATACTGGGCCTTAGTAAAGACTGAATGCTTTACCATGGGCCATCAAGTTATCATGAGACCTGAGTTGCCTATCATGAGCTGGGTATTGTCTGTCCCACCAAACCATAAAGTTGGGTGTGCACAGCAGCACTCCATAATAAAATGGAAGTGGTATATATGAGATAGGGCTCGAGCAGGTCCTGAAGGCACAAGTAGGTTACATGAGGAAGTAGCCCAAATACCCATGGTCACCACCCCTGCCATGTTACCTTCTCTTTACCAGCCCTCTGCTTTGGTCTCTTGGGGAGTCCTTGACAATCAGTTGACTGAGGATGAGAAAACTCGGGCCTGGTTTATAGATGGTTCTGCATGATATGCAGGTACCATCTGAAAGTGGACAGCTGCGGCACTGCAACTGTTTTCTGGGACATCCTTGAAGGATAGCTGTGAGGACAAATCCTCCCAGTGGGCAGAGCTTCAAGCAGTGCATCTAGTTGTTCATTTTGCTTGGAAGAAGAAATGGCCAGAGGTGCATTTGTACACTTATTCATGGGCTGTTGCCAATGGTTTGGCTGGATGGTCAGGAACTTGGAAGGAACATGATTGGAAAATTGGGGACAAGGAGGTCTGGGGAAGAGTTATGTGGATAGACCTTTCTGAGTGGGAAAAAACATGAACATATTTGTTTCCCACGTGAATGTCCACCAGAGGGTCACTTCAGCAGAGGAAGAGTTTAATAATCAAGTGGATAAGATGACCCGCTCTGTGGCTAATGCTCAGCCTCTTTCCCCAGCCACTCCTGTCATTGCCCAATGGTCTCATGAACAAAATGGCTATGGAGGTAGGGATGGAGGTTATGCATGGGCTCAGCAACATGGACTTCCGCTCACCATGGCTGACTTGGCTACAGCCACTGCTGAATGCCTAATCTGTCAGCAGCAGAGACCCACACTCAGCCCCCAATATGGCACCATTCCTCGAGGTTACCAGCCTGCTACCTGGTGGCAGGTTGACTATATTGGGCTTCTTCCACCATGGAAGGGGCAGCAATTTGTTTTAACTGGAATAGATGCCTATTCTGGCTATGGGTTTGCATTTCTGGCATGCAATGCTTCTTCCAAAACCACCATCCATGGACTTACTGAATGTTTTATCTACTGCCATGGCATTCCACACAACATTGCTACTGACCAAGGGTCCCATTTCACACCAAATGATGAGTGAGAATGGGCACATGCCCATGGAATTCACTGGTCTTACCATGTTCCCCATCACCACGAAGCAACTGGATTAATAGAACAGTGAAATGGCCTTTTGAAGACCCAATTATGGCACCAACTAGGTCTCAATACCTTGCAGGGCTGGGGAAATATTCTCCAGGAGGCTGTGTATGCTCTGAATCAGCATACCCTCTATGGTGCTATTTCTCCCATAACCAGGATTCATGGGTCCAGGAATCAAAGGGTGGAAATGGGAGTGGCACCAATCACTATTACCCCTAGTGACTGACTAGGAAAATTTTTGCTTTCTGTCCCTGCAACGTTAAGCTCTTCTGGTCTACCGGTTTTAGTCCCAAAAGGAGGAGTGCTGCCACCAGAGAACATAACAATGATTCCATTGAACTGGAAGTTAAGACTGCCACCTGGCCACTTTGGGCTCTTCTTACCTGTGAATCAACAGGCAAAGAAAAGAATTACTGTATTGGCTGGGTGATTGATCCTGACTATCAAGGGGAAATAGGACTACATCTACATAATGGGGGTAAAGAAGAGTTTGCCTGGAATGCAGGAGATCCTCTAGGGCATCTCCTTGTACTGCCATGCCCTGTGATTAAAGTCAATGGAAAATTGCAACAAGCCAATTCAAGCTGGACTAACAATGGCCCAGAATCATCGGGAATGAAAGTTTGGGTCACCCCACCAGGCAAAGAACCACAGCCAGCTGAAGTGCTTGCTGAAGGTAACAGGAACATGGAATGGGTAGTGGAAGAAGGTAGTGATAAATATGAACTTTGACCACATGACCCGTTACAGAAATGAGGATTGTAAAGTAATGAACCCTTCTCCCTTGTTTCATTATGAGTATGATTGTATATGTACACAAAATGAATTTCTTGTTTTCTTCCCCAACCTTTTCCCCTATCATCTGAAAAGTTGCATTAATTCCAAGTCATAATATTTAAGGATGTTACGTTTAAGAGTGAATATTATCCAAGGACTTACACCCTGTTCTGGGGGAATTATTGCATTTCCAATTGTACGCAGGGGAGTTGAACATTGTTAGGCAGAAATATGCTTGTCTGTTACTGTTTTTACTTAGAAACTAAGTATGGTTGAGGGTAATGTGTATGACTGCCTAGTTGACAAGGTGTAGACTGTGATGGTTATGCTAATGTGTCAACTCAGCCAGGTAATTGTGTCTAGGTTTTTGGTCCAGCAAGAACTGGGCTAATTTTAATACAAGAGTATTTATGGACTTCGATCACCAGTGAGTTTACTGGGTGAATGGCTGATTACATCTACATGAAACAGACAGATTGCATTATCAATGGGTGATGCTTTTATCCAATCAGTTGAATGCCTTAAAAGGGGAAGTGATTTCAACATTCAGGGAGAATTTCCCAGCTTGTTATTGGACAGACAACTTCTCCCAGAAACTCATCATGTACCTTTCATGGGAATTTCATTGGAGTCCCTGGTTTGCAGCCTGCCTGCAGAACCTGGACTTGTGCATCCCCATGGTCATGTTACAGACTTTTAAAATCTCATATTATTGACAGATATCTCCTGATGTTTCTGTTTCCTGAGAGAACTCTGACTAATATACCCACACTGGAATTTCCAGGAAGAAACAGTGTCCTAATGCAATTTTCCCAAATGGAGCAGCATTATTGTATGATCAGATGCATACATACTGTTGGTACTTGTATTCACTAGATTTCCCACAGAGTCATGTAATCTGTCATCCAGATTAAATCTTGATGAATGAGATTGACCAGGCAGTTATGGACCAGTTCTACAAGAAAGTTAGTGTTATTGCAAAGGATATCACTCGTGTGAGTGGAATTCATGTCCTGATACAAAGTTCTGTCATTCATGGCACACTGTTCAATCCTTGTGTGTATTCAATAATTGGAATGAAATTATATGGAATTTATTGGAATATCTATATCACTCCAAAACCCAAAGTTCCTCATGTTAATTTTGAAAAAAAAAAACTTAAGTCAGACTTTCTGTGATGACCTGATCAGGAAAGTTGTGGAATCTTCAAGCCAGGAAAATTTATGACCACCTTGTTTATAAATCAGAGTTCTAAATTTTGCACAGTGCTTCCATCATCCCTGAAAACTGGAGGTTTTTAATGTCTTATTTGCCAGAGTGCTGTGTTCAATGATTGCAACTCTGTTTTTACCAGCTTTGATAAGAAACAGCAACAATATTAAAGCTGATTAAGAAAAATGAAGAAAAAATGACAAAAAGAAGACTTTACATGGAACAAGGTGGTGGTTGCTCTTTAGATATTGATTCTGGGATCATACATTCCATATCCACCACCTTGAAGTAGCAGGTAGTCCTGCATTCAATCATAGTATAAACACTTTGAATTGTTGTATGCATTATTATATCAAGGAATTAGGTATTTTGCATGAATGCTCTCTTCCGTGTTTAGATAGTCTAGGCCACTCTTGCTGTGAAATTGAGGTGCATGTAGAAACATACCTTTTATTCTAAGAAACTTTACAACACTTGTGAAAACAATTCAATCTCATATATGAATAGTATATAATTTCTCCAGGAATCATCCAAAATTCCCCACATACAGAGCTTTCATCCTCATTAGGTGGTGGCTTCAACCTAACCATCTGGGACTGTTCTATTCAATTGCTGCCTGAATTCCAAATCCAGTTACACCCAGTTTCCAGAATATATTCTCTACTCAACTCATGTTACTGAAACCAATTTATACTTCATACAAATGTATTTTACAACAGCAATTAAAGTGCTTCTTCCATGAGTCAAGTTCTCTTAAGAAAATGATTGCAGTTATTCATTTTGTAAATTAGTTTAATATTATTGCTCCCTCCATTTGTAGTCTTTATCATGGGGTTCCTTCAACATAGCACCCCAAGTAAAGCAAGACACTCTTACACTGTGGGTTTATACTAACCTTATACCACAGAGGGAAAAGAGAAGTGGACCATGGTCCCAAATTTCTTTTAAGGTCAAGTGAATTTAGTCTCTTTTTTATTGGCTGATGGTAACAAAAATAAACATTAAGGTATTGTAATTTGAGAATAGGGTGCATGAGAATAACTATATAGAAATCTTAAACTATATTGCATTCAACAGTAAATCAGTAAATAACTTTAGCTTATCATGAGCACCATGCCTTTAGGAATTTACTAAGTAGTATAAATGGTGTTTATCACAAAATTTACTAGGGAGATTTAGCATAAATATTGTACTGGATTCGGTAAGTCAAGTGAACTTGGGTCATTCACTTCAACATTTTCTTTAGCATCCATTTCTATTAATTATCACTAAGAATACATTGAAACCTTTGGTCCAAAGCAGAATGAATGTCTGTTCTGACCTATCCTGTAGCTTAAAATTCTGTGACTTTGTTATTTTTGATATGGTTATGATTTCATCTTTTCTTTCTCCTTGACTTGACTGGACAAACAAAGTGGCTGCTCTGAATGAGAATGCCCAGGTTCTTCAGGTGTTCACAGTGAAACAGAATGTTATTCACAAAATATAACAGGAAATTCCAAAACAGTCACTTAATAGGGAATGTCAAGAATAGGCATCATTTTAGCTGTATTTACAAATTCTGTGAGACTTCAGATGAGAGAATAGTGAAGCCAACTATATATTTTTATGTCTTCTTGACCTCAATAACATTTTGATTTTTTCTCGATTGGTGCTGTAATGTTTTGTTCCTTATATATTTATAGATGAATGACCTTTCTTCAGTTTTTATAAACAAAATTTACTTGGTTTGGAATCAAGTATTTGGAATAGTTTTGGCTTTTTTTAAGCATGTTGTTGAAAATATTATTGAAGAAATATTCATTCAATGTGTAATCAGTTTGTGATTCTGTACGTAGCACAGCACCTAATGTTTTTGTGTTTTGGGTTCTTGAGGACCAATACTCAACTTAGATTTTGTTTTGAACTGTATCATAGCAGATTTGATGAAATTTGTTGTCTTGAAGTGTTTTTTTAAATATATGTTTTCATTTTTTAAGTAGAGTTCTACCTGGTGTTTATATAGTGCACAAATTTGCATGTAAAAAAGACCAGGGAAATGAAAAGTGTAGATGGATAGCAATCTAATTCTTTGTGTGATACAGGAGGGGAAGTTTTGGTGCCATAATTTCTCCCTTCATCATGTTAGACTTACATCTTTTCAAATAAATTTCTGTTCCATGATATATGCTTCAATAAAAGTTTGCTTAATTCATTGTAGCATTCATTAATTGTAAGATTCACACACTTTTCTGCTAACATAATCTTAAATAATATACTTGACCAAATCTCATACATATACAGTTTTTATAATTGAGGAAACTAATATCTAATTATTTTCTAAAATTTGTTGCAGAATCATTATCAAGACATAAAGTCTTGTGAGAATGTATGATAAATTTGTATTCCAAAATCAACATTTAAAAAATAATCACTGCAGTTGTAGGTTTATAGAAAAATCTTGCAGAAAGTATAGAGAGAATTCCTATATACACACCCACACACACATACACAAATGGTTTCCTTTTGACATTTGGCATTAGTGAGTTATATTTGTACAAATTAATGAACAAATATTATTAATTCAAGCCCATATTATATATTAAGGTTCACTCAAAAATATTTTAAATGCAATAAAATACAACAGTTAACAAAAAATACCTAGTTAGGAGCATCCAGGCACATAGACAGTGTAAGGTCTGGGGCTAGATGTAGGTCAGTGACCTCAAGTCAGGAAGAAGACTGTGTAAAGTTTAGTCAAACTTAAGAGAAATAAAGACAGCATTGGTCAGACTATAAGTGGAAAGTCATACTTCCTGAATTGTGAGGTCCCCCTCCTCAAACTTATCCCCCCACTTTGGCTTACAATCCTGGCGGCCAGTCTTATCATTCTAACCCTAAGAATGTTTACATCCTCAGGAAATAGACCATCTGAGAGAAAATACCTCAGGATACTGATGATTAGTGTCCTCAAATGAATGAACCTGTGAAATTACAGTTCTGTGATGTCTACTATTTATAAAAGTTGCTCAGGACATCAGTCCCTCCAATTCATAGAAAATCAGGAATCACCAGAGGTTGAGGAACTTTCTAAAGTAAAGGCAAAGTCCAAAACAAATTCACAGAACAAAAGCTGGAAGACAAAATTCAAGGAACAAAATGATTCTTTCAAAAAAGAAACTAAGAAGAGATATAAAATTAGCATGGTATGTTACAAAAGGAGATTATTGAAATAAATTTAAAAAAACCAGTTCTCTAACATTTAAATGATGATAATAGAAATCATAAAGTGAAGCAAAAATATCAATATGGGGAAAGTTTAGAAGGGGTAATAAATATAAAATTTCAGTTCAGGAAAGCCAAGTTCCAAACAATAGGAAAAGAATAGGCAAAGAACCAAAAAATAAATAAATAAATAAGGATGGAGGGAAATGTTAAA
>JAQZBX010020653.1:0-32828 GCA_029593785.1 Cabassous unicinctus
CCATATTTATATGATTTCTACATCACAAGCTGTTTTAATTATAAACAATATAGAAATTATATTTTATAGTAATAACAGAATTATTAGAAAACAAAGCCTACATTTCACGGAGAAATTGAGTCTATTATATCTGCTTCAGCAAAAGCATGGGAAATTTTACATATTCTAACCAATTTTTTATGAAACAAAAATTACTGCTCTTCATTCATTTTATGTGGGTGTGCCTGACTCTTCTAGTTATTCTGCTGCAGAAAAATCTGCCCTTATAAAGATGATATTCCAGTGAATTAATAAGGTTTTGGTCAATTTATTTTATATTTCTATTTCACAACAATGGTATTAATTTTCTTGCTTGACATGCCTACTTCACAATCCAGTATTATGCATAAATTATAGTCAGTGTTGTAACTAAAAATAGAGATGGGAGAATTCAATATGAATGTATATTATAAGAAGTACTTTGGGAGATTTTGGTGAAAGCTATGTAATTTTCAACGAAGGACAGATCTGAAGTTTCATATATTTAAAATTTATTTTAGAAACTCAAAATATAACTTTAAATTATATTTGTAAGAGCTTTAAATATGTTTTTTAGCATGAAAAACAATATGAAAAAGTATTACTTAATATTAATTAGATCCCTATGATACATAAAATTAGTGCATTTTTATTGAGGTTTATTGAAGTTTTTCTGCTTTTTAAGATACCTCAACCTAACTGAAATCTTAGGGAAATGTTAGTGCCTTATTTCTTTTTTAGTAGCTTACAAAATCTCACTGACTAAAACATAAAGCAATAAAGTCAGTTATTGTAGTTGTCTTCGACTAGTTGTCATTGATTGTTATTTTAACTGCTTATTTCCGTAATAGCAATTGTATTGAGAAAATTGACTCATGAATCCCTAAGTTTTTTGGGAGTTAAAAAAAAAAATCCCATAGGAGGTAGGAATCTATTTTTAAAGTAATGGCCAAACTGGAAATCTGCATGTATGTAGTACAACTTGTCCATTTAGTGAAAACTATCAACAGACTTAATCAATCTCATGTCTATGGATTTAATCATTCATGTAAATTTCAGCAAATATTTATTGAACTTTTATATGCCAGATATCCCAGTAAGGTAAGTGTTATGGGTTATATTATGGAAAATGATAATGATCAAGATATAGTTCCAGATATAACCCAAAGAGTTGAAAGCAGGGAGTCAAACGGATATTTGTATACCAGTGTTCATAGCAGCATTATTCACAATTGCCAAAAGGTGAAAGCAGCTCAACTGTCCATCAACAAATTACTAGATAAACAAAATATGGCATATACACACAAAGGAATATTATTCAGCTGTGAAAAGAAATGAATTTCTGATACATGCTACAACATGGATGGACCTTAAAAATATCAAGTTGAGTGAAATATGACAGACACAAAAGGACAGATATGGTGTGATTCCACTTATATGAAATTACTAAAATGTGCCCATTCATAGAGCTAGAGTACATGTTACCAGTGGTGGGGTGAGGGGACTGGTAATGGGAAGTTAAAGCATAGTGGGTATAGGGTTTCGTTTTGAAGTGATGGAGAAGTTTGGTAATGGGTGGTGATGGTAGCACAACATTGTGAATGTGATTAATGCCACTGAATTGCTGTGTCAGAGTTGAGATGGGAAATGTTATGTTATATATATTTCCACAATTAAAAAAAAAAAGAATAAAGGGACAATAACAATTAAATGTAATATATGATCCTGGATTGGATCTAGTAATGGAGGAGAAAAGGCCCAAATGGACATTATAGGGACAACTGAAAAAAATTGGTGTATTAGATTGTATGATTTATATCAATGTTAAATTTCTAGAATTTAAGTGTACTTGATGTGGTGAAGTAATGGATATCCTTGTTCTTAGGAAATACACCTGGGGATATTAAATGTTAAAGGAGCATGATGTTTATAATCTATTGTTAAATGTTTAGAAGATAGATATAGAAAATGTGGCAAAATGTTAAAACTTAGTTAATTTGGGTATCTAGATAGGAGGGTATGTATTATTCAGAATTCTCCAGAGAAATGGAACCGACAGGAGATAGATAGATACATACGTACGTATGTACATACATATATATATAGAGAGAGAGATTTACTAAGGTTACATAGTTTCCCAGCTGCTATGACAAATACCGCACAGTGGATTGGCTTTAACAATTAGAATTTGTTGACTCCTGGCTTCTGAGGCTGGAAGCCTTGCTTCCTTCTGGGTATGGTAGTGTTCTGCTAGCTTGCAATCCTTGAGTTCCTTGATTTTTCCTGTCACATGGCAGTGTCCTTCTCTTTCTCTCTTGGTGCCCACTGGCTTCCTGCATTCGGCTCCTTCCCATGTCTTATTCTTTCATAAGACATCCAGTAATAGGATTAAGACCCATGCTGCTTAGTTTAGATACTTAACTAAAAATATTGTCTTCAGAAGATCCTTTTTACAATGAATTCACACCCACAAGAATGGGATTAAGATTAAGAACCTGTTTTTTGTTCTGAGGTAAATAATTCAGCCTACCACATGAATTATTGTCTCATGTGATGATGTGGGCTGGAAACTCCAATAAAGATGATTCTGAAGTCTGGCAAGTCAGTATTCCTCAGGAGAAACTGGTTGGCTAAATTTGAGGCAAAAATTCTTTCTGATTTCAGAATTCCTCAGTTTTGGTTTTAAGACCTCCAACTGATTCAATGAGGAATCTCATTGCTGAGGGCTATCTCCATTTTTTATTATATAGATGCAATCAACTAATTATGGATACAAATCCATCTACAAAATACCCTCACAGTAACAACCAGGCCAGTGCTTGATCGACCAAACCACTGGATAGCATAACCTAGTCAAGTTGATACATGAAATTAACCAGAAGATGTATTGGAGTCTTCTTAATGGTTTGTGTATTAATTTTGCAACTTTCCTGGAAGTTTGAAATTATTTAAAAATAAAGAGCTAAAAAAATGATAAAGTACCAAATCTTGTATTTCCTCTGGTATAACATTACTATTGATTATACAATCAGAAGGAATATGGAATGATGAAGATGATGATGATGATTTTGATGACACCTGGCAATTATAAAGTCCTTACCAGGTACCGAGTACATTTAGCTCTTAAAACAATCATTATAGTATAGGTACTATTATTATTATTCTCATTTACAGTTTAAGAAACTGAGACTTTGTTTCAAATGAGTAAATTTGGATTTTAAATTTGGGTCTGGCTGGAGGTCAGGCATGACACAATGGGAAAATGAGGCTGTAATGCATGAGAAAAGATAGTTTGCTACTCACAGGTCCTAGAGCAAGGGCGGGGGTGTGCCATGACAGATTGGTGGGAAGTGTAACAGGTTGGGAGTGGGGAGGGGAAACTCAACCAGGATGTGGGGAGCACACAAGCAAAACAAGAGGGTCCCATGGGCTTGTGCCTTTATTGTGGTCCAGGGGTGGAGGTCAGTGGATTTCCCATAGGAGTCTAGGATTAGTTCATTTAACGCAAATTTGGGTGGAAAGGAAAGGGACTGGGAATCTGAGGACGGTGGGGGGTGGTTAGCTTATCATTTGGGAACAGCTGTTGGTTTGGGGTGAGGTGTTTGAATGATGTGGATGGAGGCCCCAGAAATAGATTTGGGCTCTGGGGGTGTTTATGTATTAACTAACTAGGCCAAAGGTCAGTGTTGAGGCAAATGACTTAGCCAAAGTAAGATGGATGATAAGGCAGCACACAAAAAATTTTGATAGTTATGACAAGCTTATAGATGTAAAGTAATTTGTTCATAGTAGGACAGCTATGGATGTCAGAACTAGGACTAGAATCCATATGATATGTTTGCAGAGTCCATTTTATTAACCACTCTGCTGAGACAGTAAAATGTGTTATAGAAGTTTATTTAAGTGAGGGAAAGAGTTTGCTTTTCAGAATGATCAACAAAGCCTTCCTGGGAGAAATGGACTTTGGAAGGTATATTAGTCAAGGTTCTCTAGGGAAACAGAGCTGACAGGATATATATTATGAGATTTTAAAATAGGAATTGGCTCACATGCCTGTGGGGATGGGAAAGTCCAAATTCTGTAGGACAGGCTGTAAGCTGGGAACTCCACTTTTGATGAATTCCCCAGGAGAAGCTGGCTGGCTGAGGTAGAGATGGAAATTCTCCCTTCTGACAGTGGAAATCATCACTTCTTTTAGGGCCATCAACTGATTGGATGATACATCTCTCATTGTTGAAGGAAATCTCCTCTACTGATTGTAAATATAATTAGCCATGGATGCAATCAATTTATTTATGATTTAAATCCATGAAATGTCACTACAGTAACGATCAGGCCAGTGCTTGCTTGACCAAACAACTGAATACCATAACCTGGCCAAGTTGACACATTAACTTAACCATCACAGAGGGAGATATTTCTAACAGAGAAATTATTAACAGATAGAGGCCCTGAGGTCGAAGAGCACAAACCATTGAGGTGGAATCCTATTCACGTAGTTTGTCAATAGTGTGACATATGCATAGGCATGTTAAGGAGTATAAGAGAAAAAAGAGATTAGGGGCAGATTGTTGAGGACCCTAAGTGTCAGGCCAAAATGAATGTATTTTGTTTGCAAGTAATAGGAAATCATGAATGGTTTTTGAGCAGGTTTGTTCTATCGTCATTTCATGCCTAAAAATATAATCTTGCATTACTATTCAGGGAGGATTGGAAAGGGAGCATATAGATAAAAAAAAAAAAGAGAGACAAATTAGAGGCTATTCAGTAATAAAACTAAGAAGTAATGAGAACCAGAATTACCAGTTATTAGTAGAATGAATATATAAAGTAAGGGAGAGATTCAAAAGTCATGGCAATGCTTGAATCATATGACTTTGAAACCAAATGAATATTGGAATAAGCAAGAAGAGAACAGAAAATGAAGATGCTGCTGACAAAAATAGTCAGATGTAGTTGAGGACCTTTTTTTAAGAGATGAAGATTTGACTTTTAGATACGTAGAGTTTGAAGGACTGCTTCTAAATCCAGATGGAAGTATCTAGTAGGCAATTTGAGAATCAGTACCATGGCCAGAAGAAAGTTGGGGATTGTGTTAGTCAGGGTTCTTTAGGGAAACAAAACCGACAGGAGATACCTATAAATATTATAAGATTTTGTGAGCTTGTCTCATGTGACTTTGGGGATGCACAAGTCCAATTCTATAGGTCAGTCTGCAAGCCAGGAACTCTGATGAAGGTCCTCGATGAATAACCTAGGAGAAGCTGGCTGGCTGAAGTAGAGATGAAAATTCTCTCTTCTGACTGCTGAAATCAACATTTCTCCATTTAAGGGAGGGGTTCTTAACCTTTTGTGTTCCATGGACCCCTTTGCCACTTAGGTGAAAACCATGGACCCCTTACTAAGTCCACGCAATACTGTGTGTTATTTAATAAATATATCACATCCGCACCAACAAGAATAATGTTTGTTTGAATTTCAGTTCAAGATCACAGACCCCTTGTTAAGAACCCCTGATTTAAAGCCTTCAACTTCTTGAATGAGATATCTCTCATTGCTGAAGACAGTCCCCTTAGTTGACTGTAGATGTAATCAGCCTAGATACATTCCACTTACTAATGATTTAAATCCACAAAATATGCCCACAGTAGCAATTATGCCGTGCTTGCCTGATCAAACAACTGGGTATCATTACCTGGCCAAGTTGACACATGAGCCTAACCATCACAGGGATCGAGAGAGAGATCTGAATATTAGCAGCATAGAGGGGAGAGCCGGATATATATGGAAGAAAAAAGAAAAAGATGGCAGAAAAGAGGGGTAGGTGTAAACCACAGGGCATGAGGGCATGGAGGATGGAGGAGACAGGGCAGGGTATAATTAAGTGAAAGACAAGCAGGGACATTGAAGATGCTGCTTTCTACCCTTGGAGATGACCAATGGGATTTTCCGAAAGTAGTGTGACAGGCATTGGTTTGGACATTTTCTTCAGAACTTTGTATACAGTTTCATTTTAAGCTCTTTGTTCATGCTTCTTCTAAATTTTTATGCTTCATTCCATGAGTGGATCAACCTCAAACACTTCATTACTTAGACCAGATACTAATTCCATGATCTGTGCCAAAGTTTTAGATTTATTTTAAATTTTACATCGAGATCTGTGCCTTATTTTTATCCCTTTTATCATTTGGTTTAAATTCTTCATGGCCATTTTTCTGAACTCTTTCCGTAAATTCTACTGTCTCTTCTGAGCCCATATTCTGAAGTTCCTTATCTAATTAACATCTTGTGGGCCAGGGCCCTATGATCCTATGTGTGCTTCATTCTCAGGTAGGCTGCATCTACTGATTTCTTTCAGGTTGCTGTAAAGTCTTGTAGTTTATCTGTAGTTGCAAAATGCAGCTTGATTTTTATTGTTTGGTAATGACTTTTTTTTGGGATTTCCTGCGTGGTCTTCAGAGTCTTATACACCCATGGCCTAACATGCCTCTGGTAACCAATCAAAGCTCCTCTGATTAGTAGTCAGATTATTACATTTGAAGATATTTAAAATCATCCCTTTAAACACCATACTTTTATCAAAAAATTTTTTAAACAAGTAAGAATTCCCTTGGGGCTTGATCTTACCTTACATTTAACATTTGATGGGGAAATGTAGGTCCTCTGACATCCAGGGTCCAGAATTGAATTCTCTATTATCCTTGAGTTTTTAAAGGATCATACCAGTTAATCCCATTGTGCTCTATTCATGGAAAATCTCTCAAGTTTTATTGATGTTGGCAGCCATTCTGCTTAAAGATAAGTACATTTTTGTTTTCTTGATCCCAGGAAGACCCAGAAGTGAAAGTTTATAGGCTAAAACATTTAATTAACTGCACAGTGAAGGTATGACCCAGCAAATTTAAAGAGTCCAGTATGCTTCAGATTGACATGTAGAATCAATCTGAAAAGATAATACTGTCCATTCCCAGAAGAGAATGATGGGCTTCATTAACTTCTATACAGGATGATTCTTCATGGAACATGGGTTGAAGGTGGAGTGGGAACAGTTCATTCTAAGAAGTTTCCTTCCCCCTACATTCTAAGGATTCTAATAGAAATATACTCCCCTCTATATGTAGAATGTGCTCATCTTTGCATTTTAGCATCCAGCATAATACTTGATATAGTAGATACTTATTAAATAATTGTACATAAATGCATGAATCAATAAAGAATGTTTTCCCATTTCAAATTTGTTGTTGAGTTGTATGAGCTACTCTTTTTCTAATTTCTCATTTTATATATGAAGACAGAAGGTTTCCATTTAGAGAACGTTCTACCAAGTATATAAAGTATAAACTATAGGACATTAAGTAAATCTAAGTCATTTCAAAATGGCCAAACATAGCAGTAGCTAATATTCAATCATTGAAATTAAGCTTGACTTAAGATTTTATTTAAAATTGAAAGGCATTTATTTGATAAACATATGAAATGGTGTATTCTGTGTGCATCACCCGAGAATCAGGAGTTACTTTAATACTTGTTAATTCCTGAAGGTCATAGAATTCTTAGGAGACTGCCAGGAAGTCTTATGGAAGCTTATGATTAGATGGTGCTTTGGTGATGCTTTTAGAATGTGTGTCCTCTGAGACATAGCATGAGTTTGAAATAAAATCGAGCATATGTCCATTATCTTCCTGAGTGTGTAGGTAGGGTGTCTCCATTTCCTAAGAACAACCAAAAATCTGCTGTTTTTACTTCATATTACATTAGGCTAAGTTTAGGATCACAGGTCTTTAAAAAGTTCAGAAGACCTGTCAGACTCTCTAAAAGTGAAATGGACAGGCTAGCAAGTTAGTAAATTTCCAGTGACTAGATATGTTTAGTGGAGATCAGAAAAATTAGAGAAGATTATACATTGGAAGGGAGATTTGATAAGATTCTTCCAGGCAAAAAGAGCTTTTTTTCTACTTATTCCAATCCATATTCTAGGAACAAGGTAGTTTCAATTGTTGAAATGGATAAAGCACTGTATATGAACATAGGAATAAAGGTCAGAAGTACAACTAATTTATTTTTCTTTATTCCATAAAAGTCTGCTTTATTTTGTACTTTTTACCTGGTGTCTAAGCAGTTTTCTCCTTTCTCTGAAACCATTTTGTGTTTATTTTATTTTCATCCAGCTTTTTTTCCCCAGGAGTTGAGTGTATTTCAGTAGTTCTGTATGCTACAATTTGACCTATATCATGTAATAATTCTTGAATTAATTACATGAGTCTCTGTAAGTGGAGTGACAGAAGGCCATTTGTGTTGTTAAAATCTATTGCCCTTGGCAAAGGAATAAAAGAAACATCTTGTGTCTCTGTCAGTGTTTACTACCAGTAACTTGTTTGAATCATATTCTTCACTGTATTCATTAGGTCATTTGTGTCTTCAGTCATTAAACTTTGTCTCATTCCTCTGTGAGAGAGAGCACAGTGAGACCATAAAAGAAGAAAATGGCAAGTCAGTTACTCCATAATATGGTCTTCTTTACTTCTAAATGAGCCCATTGATTAGATAGATGGCCCTGATAACTGCTATCTTTTTAAACTCAAGGTCAGTTGTTTTTCCTTCTCTGCATTTTCTCACGAGTAGACTCAAGCTTCATGGTACACACCAGCCATTCTTGGATGTTGTATGTTGACCTTTGTAATAGTTTTAGGACTCTTGATTTCTATCTCTTCTAAATTGTGTGGCATTTTTTTGTTTTGGATTAGGCAGCACATTTTACTTTATATCTTGAAGAAGAAATGAGGTGGACCTGTGATTTTAAGATACGAGTAAAATTCTTGATCCCCCCCTCCCCCCATATTTTTCAAAGGGTGTTTGCAATTCATCTTTTCTTCAAGAAATTAGTTTTGCATTTGCAGACCTGGAGTCTTAATTTTGGACCTCCCCAGACCTGTGTTTTATTCTAGTGATTGCCATAAAACTGCTGACTAGCTTTTCTTTTTTTTTCTGCCTGGCTTTTTTGTTGTTGTTAACTTTAAGTTAATCAATGAAAACTTAGAATTCTAAATACTTCCAGAAGAAGTATGTTATTTAAAAAGCACTTTCTTTTGTTCTTGCTCATATTGTGGCCACTTGTCTTGAATATAAATTTTCTTTGGTAAGTCTTGGCAAAATTAAAGCTTTTTTTTTTTAATGGGAGGCTAAAAATGATGGATGGCTTAACTTTGATGTTTTCACTCTTCCCCAATGAATATATAACAAGAATGTGCTTAACTCTACCTGTGCACTTGGCTACATTCCATAGACCAGGGGTTCTTAACAAGGGATCTGTGAGCTTGAATTGAAATTCAAAAATCATTATTCTTGTGGGGACGTGTTGGTGTGAGTGTGATATACTTATTAAATAATACACAGTACAGTACAGACTTAGTAAGGGGTCTGTGGTTTTCACCTGACTGGCAAAGAGGTCCGTGGAACAAAAAAGGTTAAGAACCCCTGCCATAGACCATGATCCAATGGAAAGGCTAATTGCAAGGTAACCCCAGCCATTGATAACAATGAGCATGGTTGCAGGTGAAGTATCTGTGTCTGTTTCATGTGTAAATTTGTCAAGGAGAAGCATCACTTGGTTTGATTGCTTACATTTTTTGGCTCTGTGCATCTCTGTAATATTTAGTATGGCAGTGTCCACTAATAGTTGCTGTGTTAAGAGTTGTCTAGGGAAATAGAATTGACAGGAGAAATCTGTAAATATTATGAGATTTTATAAAATTGTCTCAGGGAACTGTGGGGTACCCAAGTCCAAATTCCATAGGGCAGGCTGCAAGCTGGGAACTTGCAAGCTGGGAACCTCATGAACTGTCATGCTAATTATAAATTAATTTAATGTGAAAATAAAAAGTGGATTGCTTGCTTGATGGATAAATGTGCAGCCAATAGACTTCATCTCAAATCTGAACAGTAGTTGTATATCTTAAGTTTACTTACCACTTTGATGCATTCTAATTTTTTAAATTGTGCTATATAAAAATAAACTTTATAGGACTTAATATGAACCAAATGTCATAGGCAACAAAGTTAAGATCTAACTTTTTCTGAGAATTAGTTTAAAGTCATTCTACAGGGTATAAATCGTTTTTCACTTGATTTTTAGAAGGAAAATGATAGAATCACAGCATCTATAATATTGCTTAGACATGATCATCTAGCCCTTGTTTGAATACTTCCTTCAGAAGGAAGATTACTACCTTAGGATACAATCTCTTCCATTCTTGGACAACTCTAATTATTAGAAAAAGTTCCTTTCTATGGAGAGAGAATTTTTTTCCTTGTCACTTTCAACTCTAATTTCTCTTACAACATGGTAGCTCTTTTATCACACTCAACATCTCTCATTTTCACCTGTTTAGATAACATGGTTCCTAGATCTTTTAGTCTTCTAGTATTCTTCTAGATAATCTCGAGTTTGTTATAGCTCCTTTTGAAATAGAGTATTCAACCTTACATTACTTTCTAAGAAAGCTATATTTATATTTTTATTAATTCAGTCTGTTTGTATTAATTATTTTAGCAAAGAAATCAATCATTGATCTTTAATAACCTTGTGAATAATTAAAACACTTAGGTTTTCCGCTTTCATACCTGAGCTCCCTCATCCTTTACTGGTATAATTAATTTGTGGACTTGGATTCTAAGTCTATTCAGGTACATTAAATATCATCTTGCTTGTCTTGATCCTTTTTAATAGTCTGCTGAAAAATTTTTGAATCTTGACACAGCAAACGCGCCTCACTTGCCTCATCCTTATCTTGACTCTACTTTCCTTCTTTCCTTGCCTTTTTTATTTTCCTGGAACTAAAAGATACATAGCCCGCAAGTTGAAAGTACTGCTTTAATTACACATTGATCCCTGATAATAGTGACTATTTATTGATAATAGCTCTCTTTTAAGTATATTTTTCTAATTCTTCTATGATTCTATAGCCTGGTTTTACAGAGGAGGAAAATGAGGCTTAGAGAGCTTAAGAAATTTCATGTGTACGTTCATTCATTCAACAAGTTATTTACTGGATACCTGCCATGTGATAGAAACATGGAAGTTTTTAAAAAGACAGATGTAGTCCCTTGCCTTGTAGCTCTTACAGGCTGCTGTAAAATTTTCATCAAGAGTCCTCTATTATAGCCTGCATTTCTCCCTTTTTGGGGGTAGAAGTGTCTGTAAAGATATCACCTACTAACACTTAACTGTATTACTAACAAGTTACTCTCCAGGCATGCAAATCTAACCTTAGCCTGTGAACCAAGTAAAATATTCTTGGCTGATTTTGTGGCATACCTGATTTTCATTGTTCATCTCCTTTGACATTCTCAGTAGCAAATAGAAAATCTGAGAGTGTTACAAAAAAGGAGTTGATATTTTCCTAGAATAGTTTTATAAAAATGCTTGTGTTTATCCTCCCATGGTACAGTCATTTTGTCCTTTGTGCAACTGGATTTATTGCAGTATGTGGCATTCTCCATTCCCCATGTGGTCTGCTAGCCTGGCTGAACAAGTTATCTTCATAATCCGTGCTCAGCCTGAGACTGATCCACAGCCTGGGGATAGGTGTGGTAGAAAATGCTAGAAAAAGACAAAATAGAAGGAAAAAAAATGATAAAGAATGGGGCATATAAAAAGCCTTCTTTGAAATGGTGTTAAAAGATAGCCTAGAATCTTCTTCACTGGCGCATTTTAACTTTTACTTCAGTGTTGTTCTATGGGGCTGAAAGGAACCTGTGAGAGTTCCTCTTTTATTTGGTGTTTCTGGGAAATGAGATATTCCATAAATTAATTCTCAGTACTTTAATATCATCGTTTTATATTCTTAAACTTTTAATTTGATAATTTGGTGAAAATCTTTCTAAAATGTACTCCATGGTTACCTTCATAATTAAAGTAGATTGGATTTATTCTTTCACACACTCAGTACCAAGATTATGATCACGGAATATAATATTTTGCAGTAACATGTAGATGCATTCAGGAGCTTGCTATATGTATAGGGAATTTTTTCCCTGTATGAAATGGTCCCAGAATGTTTTATTTCTGTGTGTGTGTTTCCTTCTTAATTAAGCTGCCAGTTGTTACTTCTTGCTGTTCGTACAAGTACCATACTAGGCTTTTCACATTTCCTGATTTGTTAAATCTAATTTGCCATGAAAAATAAAAGTATTTTAGTTTGTTAGGATTTTCTAAGTGTGAGAGTGGACAATTATTAGCATAGATATTTTTCTTGGCTCAAGGATATATCGATAAAAATCTCCAGTTGAGGAATACATCTATTAGCATTTGGACCCATTGTTAATTCCTAGTTCTAATACTATTTCATGGAACCACAGTTAACCCTGCTCTTTTGACAGGGGTGGGTAGATATTTCTTCTTTGACCCTTATGTCCTAATCCTGAGTCTCTTCTTGTGCTTTCTTACCTACTACCCCTACCCCTCTTACTCCCCCCACCCCCAAATAATAAAAAGAGAAAGATTAATGTGTAAATATTCAATCTTGCATAGGTACTAGGTTTTATTCCTTCTATTAATTGGCAAATATTCTGTTTGGGTCTTATAATTTATATTGGAGAGACTTGAACTTTGAGAGGAGACTCCACAGTAGTTTATGCAGTGGGCTGAGTTCATCAGTGGAGACCAGAGTTGTCCTTGGCCAGTAAGGTTTGTTGGCCAGGCTAGTCAGGCTGTGACCTTGATACACGAATACAAATGTAAACTATAAATTAGAATAACTTGATTCCTTACTTACCTATTTGAGTGAACATGTATCAGGTAAAAGTGTGCTGAATGAATGGAAATGAAATGTTGCTTAGGCTGTTTGGATGAAAATTAATTTACATCACATATCAGTGTATGCAGAAAAGATTTAATGCCATTGTTTTATAAAAGAGATATGGAATTCATAGATTATAAAGAAGTTAATGGGAATTTCCTATGTCTGTAAAAATTTAGTAAAATTAATAAACTTAAATGGTCTGGGAAATGCTATTTGTTAGGATAATTGAAATTTGCATTTGAATTTTAAGCTCTCTAATTAAGTAACAGGAAAGCTAATTGTCTATGGGATATTTTTCAGGAAATCATCTCTATTAGTCAGCCAAAGGGGTATTGATACAAAGTATCAGAAATCTGCTAGCTTTTATAAAGGGTATTTATTTGGGGTAAAAGCTTACAGTTACAAGGCCCTGGAGAGTCCAACTCAAGGTTGCTCTCATACCAAAGTCAGTTGCCACGTGTTGAAGGAAAATGATTGCTGATCTTTGCCTGTTCTCTCCTTCCGGGGCTGCTGCTACCTCTTGAGGCTCCATGGGCCCAGGTTCTTCCTGACCTCAGCTTTAAGCTGGTATAGGGCCCCTCACTCAAGTGCTCAGCTGCAAACTATCAGGCGAACGGCTCCTCTCTCTTCCGGCTTTAGCTGTTTGAGCCTTCTCTCCTCTGGCATCTATGGAGTGCTCTCTACCGTGTGTCTTCCTGAGTGAGTGTCCGTTTATATCAGCCCACCAAGGGGGCGGGGACTCAACCCGGAGTCATGCCCTATTGATTTGGTCAAATTAAAGCCCTAATTGTAACATAATTTAATCATAAAGACATCTCAGCTGAATCTAATACAATCAAAGGCTATCACACCCAGACCAGTTTACAAACATAATCCTTATCTTTTTTGGGGTTCATAAATAATCTCAAACTGCCACATCATTTGTTAACAATATATACCTAAGCAGTTTAGAAGCCAATGTATATGTTTAATTGTGATGTATCCCTTGCTTGGACAGAAGTAAGAAACTTAAGAGAACTTTTTCTCTGAAGTTGATGCAAAGTTGACATCTCAAGCAATTTCTACTTAAATTTTTATTATTAAGTTATTAAGCACTGGGAACAGAGACAAATACTTGTAATGGGACAAAACAGTTGGAAATGTGAGGTGGGGAGTGTATATCTTTTCTTACTTTCCCCATGGAACCTGAATGGGAGGGGCAGGCAGGACTCCTAGATCCAGTAAGCAGTAGGAGTAGACAGGGAATCAGTGTACAACCTAGAAACATGGTCGGAACAATGCTGCTGTTTTAAAAGTAACTTCGATTTCTCAGTTCAGGCAAAGTGCTTTTAGTTCTTCACGCTTAGTTTCTCCTGCCACTGTTCCTTCCTTTTCTGCTTTTTGGGCACATTACAGGTAATTGCTTCTTTTTCTTTTCTCTTTCCTATTCCCCTCTCTTCCACATAGCCAGTCTGTCCACCATCTCCCCAACCTGGTAGGATGAAAAAAAACTATTTAAAAGTAAAAACGCTCCCAAATGTGTGTGTATATATTTACCATCTATCATACAAGCATAATTATTCAAAGAATTAAATTACTTTGTGGTAGGCTTACCTCTAAGAAATAGAACTCCTTCTACCTTATCTCCCATAAGAAGTACTTTTCTTTTCCTGTTTGTATAAGGTTTTATATTTTTGTTACTTTTCCTTAATGTATATTCCCAATATGTATGCTGTGTGATGGTTAATGTCATGTGTCTGGTTGGCCAGGTAATGGTGTGCAGTTGTTTGGTTAAGCAAGTACTGGCCTGATTGTTACAGTGAGGGTATTTTGTAGATGGATTTAAATCATTAGTCAGTTGATTGCATCTATGGTTGATTGCATCTACAATCAATAGAGGAGATTGCCTTCAACAGGCAGAAAATGAATTTCTCTCTACTTCAGCCAGCCAGCTTTTCCTGGAGGATTCAATGCCACCTTTATTGAAGTTTCCAACTTTCTCTTTTCCTGATGGGATTTGGACTAGCCAATCCCCATGGTCACATGGGACAATTTCTATAATAGATCTCTTTATATACATATATCTTGACTATCCTGTTTCTCGGTAGTACCCTGACTAAACACACTCTGTAACAGAAAACAATAACCCACCAGGTTGGTGGAGATTGACCAAGTTTTTTTAATACCAGTAAGTAAGAGAGTACATAGAAATAAATAGTAACTAGTTAAAATTTGTACCAGTGTTTTCAAAAAACTTATGATAGTATAGTAAAGTAAGCAAAGGCAGTAGGTGATGCTGGGTTTGAATAAACTTATACACATCAATTTTATCTCCAAATTTTAATTTTTAAAAATTTTGTTTAAGGAGTGAGTTCATTAATATAGTAGGAAGTAAAATTTGAATTTTCTTTTCATGCAGTGAAGGAAATTGGTAAATGAGTACATGTTGCTTTGTGGTTTGAGCTTCAATAACAGTACTATACTCTTCCTTATATATCCTCCCATTTCACAGAGATTTTTCGATTAAAAGGGTAGTTATGATAGAGGCATATGTGGGAGCACATGGATGTGCTTTCTATTTTCATACATTAGAACTCTGGAATATCATAGTGATGTTGCCCCAGTGAAGGCTTTACTAAATTTTTGTTAGTCTTCTGATTTTTAACTTTGGGCTTTTTCATCTTTTTACTTCATGCCTCTAAAGATTGTTCTGGTTGCCTGCTAAGTTTTAGAGTCCAGAGTATAATTTTAATGGTCTGCTTAGAAAAGATATTTTTAATTTTGCATTCCATTTCGAATCATTTACTCACATGAAAGGACTTGCAGAGATGGAGAGCTTCAATTATGTTCATAGTAATTATCCAGCAACATTTGCTTCAAATCATTGCACATCTTTGGTGGGGGTAGAAAGTATTTCTTAATTACTGGCTGGACTGATTTTTCTGTGCTTGAATGTAAGTGGCCTTGGTGACATTAAGACTTCAATCTAGTGCTCTATAATTTTATTATATGGTGAAATTATAATATAGATAATTCTGTTTATTAATGTAAATAAATAGTCAAAAGGAAAATTAGGAGTAAGATGTGAAACATCGAAGGAATTGAAAATCAGCTAATAATGATGTCTTAAGTAATCATAGTAAGCTGGTTTTTGAGTATAGCTAAAAATGTTAAAGACATAATACCTATTTCTTTCCTCTTTCATTTAAGGAGAGCAAGAGGAAGCTAAGTCACATTTATCAAGCACCTACCCTTTGCCGAGCAGTTGAAGAAAATGGCACTGAAAGAAGTTAGGGAAGTAGAATTAGTAAGGGGCCAAGCTGGGAACAGGACTCATGCATGCTTTTAATTACCAGAGAGAAATATCTCTGTGACTTCTGAGTCGTTTGAAGATGTATGATTTAGTTTGGATAACCCAGGTTAAACTTGTATCTATCATTATTTAGTGAAAATAGAACACAGATCTGGAGTTGTATGAGAAATTGAAGAGAGTTCTTTGGGGACAAGGTTAACTAGTAAGCATGTCCTTGCTCAATATAGTGTAAGAATGAAAACCTCTTAAATGCTCTCAACTCTGTATAGCCTTGGTATGTATACTAGGAAGAAATATTATTTGTAAAAGAGGCAAATAATTAAGCATTTACCATGGTTGAGAGACTTTGCTTGGTTGTTTAGAGCGTAAGGAAAAAACATAGGAAAGGGGTTCTGTCTTCAAGGTATTTACAATTTAATTGGGAGAGGGGGAGGGATAACACCCATAATAGCCTTGGATTACCATATATATAGTGTCCAAAAAATTGCTAAATGGGGTAATGCAAAGCACAGATGATAGGCACTGTGACTTAAGGATTAAAAATCCTAGATGTTAAGATAAGTTATAAGAAGACAAATTAGGAAAGTTCTTATTTTAGGGGCAATAATTTGGGAAGCTTCATACTGCCTAGTATGGTGATTAAAATACCTGCAGAAGTATTATCATTTGCTGAAAAGCAGTAGTGTCTTCACTACTCTTCTGGGGAAAAAAAATTGGAAAAGTAGACTCTAGCATAGAACTACATGATAACAATGTGAATTCTTCAGCTAATAAAGTGTTTAATGTGGAGATCATGGATTATGTTATTCTGATAATGATTTTTTTTCTAGGTGGTAGCAGGATTCTCCATGTTAGGCATCTTAAACACTTTAAATTTCCCGACTATTCTATGATTTTGTCAGCCTCCTTTAGTTTTTTTGTGTGTTGACTTGGCTTGTTTTACAATTGAGGAATCAGAAACATAACTGATTTCAGAAAGCTTTTCAGGGTCCTCACAAAAACCCACAACCAGAACCAAACCTACTTCCTAGTGCTGGTTTTATTTTCATGATGCTATTGCAGAGACACAGAATACTAGAATTTGAAGGGGACTCAAAACCAGCTGTTCTAACCCCTCATCTATGGATGAGAGATGGCCTTTTCCAGCACAGCTGGTGAGAAGCAAATCAGGATTATCTGCTAAAGTTTTCTTTGAATTTAATGTTTAGAGTGGCATTTTGTTTTCATTTAAAAGAGAATTTATGCCATCCAAGCTTTTAGGTTTTTGAATATCTTAAAAAATATTTTCCAAGGGAAGAGATCGTTGACTTTAGAAGAGAGGTTATCAAAGTAATCATAGCTCTATGATAGAAAGTAGCAATAATAAATATGCCATTAGCTAATTTTGGCAAGATCACCTCTAATTGATCTATATTACTTTAAAAAAAAATTATACTTAATGCTATTTGCATATAATTATTATATCCCTTTTTTGTTCAACCCCTTAACCTTAAGATTATATGAGCCCATATTTTTTTTATTTATTTTATTTTTTATTTTATAATAAAGTTAAATTTTTACTACGCCGTAAAAGTTTATTTTTTATTTTATTTTATTTTTTAATTTATTTTATTTTTGAGTCCATATTTGTAAAGCTGTTAGATGTATCTGGCACATTAGCTATAAAAATATTTGCTAAATGAATAAGTTACTAAATGTTAAATATAAAGTTAATAAGTACAAAGATAAATAAGTTAATAAAATTAAATATTAAATAGTCCATTATTTATGCTTTCTGTTTTTTCAGTGAGAGGAGATAGAAAATTTTAAGAATCCCTATTTTCTGAATTGCCAAATTAAAACATTTAGTTTATACATATGAAATGATTGGTCTTGAAAAGGTAGTTAACCCTCTGCCTTTTTCTCTCCTAATTTATTCTGATTCAACTAATATTATTTTGAAAACATAGTAAAGTAAATGTCAGTGGAAATATAGACTGTGCATATACCAGGACAGCATAATTTTAGTGCAGTCAGGTCTCAGAATGAGAATAATTGATTGAGTCATTTTTCTAAATGATGATGATTGTCATAATGTTATATTCATGTTCTGGATGTTAAAAGGACCTAAATTTGTCCTGCGATATTTTTACTCTATGTAGATGCCAAGACCATCTTTGGGATTTCAAATTATCTCCTACTTGGTACGTGGTACTATTTGTGATTTGTTCATTTGGTCAACATTTGTGGGTGTCTACTGTGTGTTAAACCCTACATCAATTTTGCCTTTCAATATTTTTATTGTTTTTGTAGTTCTTTGAGCACCTAATCTGTTCCAGGTACTCTTCTGTGTTCTAGAAACATAATGGTAGAAAAACAAATCATGGAACCTACCTTTATAGCCTTTGTAGTCTAATGAAAGTGACAATCATTAAGCAAACAGTTATCATTGTGATGGGTGTTATCAAGGTAAAGCAGTGAGACCTCAATACTCTGAAATTTCAGGAAGGCTTTAGAAGTCAACAGAATGGTGAGCAGGGTCAACTGGATATAGGTGGGTGGGGTGAGATGGTGAGATGGAAGAAATAATTTGGAGGGGCCAGTCTGTTACAAAGAGAGAAGCTTGAGGGTAAGAGTAAAAGTCCGGTGTGGCCGAAGGGTTGACATTCAGTGAGGAGTGGCCTCAGATGTGGCCAGAGAAGTGAACAGAGGCCAGGTGATCTCGAACCAGAAAGGCAATGTTAAAAAGTTTCTTTTTTTATCCCAACATCAGTGGGATGAACTTGAAAAACGTTCTAAAGAATGGAGTTGTAAGCTGAGGCTCATGGCAAAATCAATGTGACAATTAAAAAAAAAAATTAAAAGAGAAATCTGTTTAGTTTTAAAATGTTGAATGAAAGATTGTAAGGTTTGACAAAGCATTTTTACAAACTGAACTGCATTGTCTCAAATTGAATTCTGTTGTGGTTTACAATTGTACCTTTGTGTCCCTGCCCAAGACAGTGGATGTAAAGTGTTTATTGATCTCATCTTTCCTTCCCTCAATATAAGTGTCTTTGCTGTATGGGTGAACCAGCTGTTTCACGGCTCTATTGATGCAAATGTTATCTTGTCCTTTAGTATTGCGAATAGTTCATTGGTACTAATAATAATTTACAAATAGCTAGATATGATGTCATCCGTGGTGCTTCCCTAAAGAACAGTGTATCCTGGTAGCCTTCTTTCTTACTAGTAAGCCTTATTACCACCTGTCTAATAGTCTCCCAGGAGATGTACTATGTGTCTTCAGTTTTTAATTTCTCTTTCTTTAGTGCATGATTGGGAGACGAAGCAATAACTTTTAGTTTAAATGTTAAGAAATACATATCAGGCAAAAAAAAAAACCAACCCCCAAAACTGGGAATAATCTGAATGCCTGTCTATACGGGAATGGATTGTGGAATCTTCACAAGTTGGCATACTGTATAGTAGTTACAGTGAAAAAGGTGTATGAAAATAGATAAATCTCACAGACATTTTGAAAGAGAATGCAGGTTGCAGAATGCTTACTTTATGATACATTTCAGTAAGTTTTAAATATGCACAAAGCCATACCATATATTTTACATTGAAAGATATTTAAGTAGCAAAATATAAAAGCACCAACTTCAAGCCAGTGGTATCCTCTGAAATGGAAGTTGAGGAGCAAGACAGAGATAGGCTAAAAAGTAGACTGTAAATATATGTTTTTTTTTTTCAGATTTATTTATTTTATTTATCCCCACCCCTTGCTGCTTGTGCTGCTGTGTCCATTCGCTGCGTGTCTTCTCTGTGTCTGCTTATCTCCCCCTTGCTGTGAGGTCTTGCCGCATCAGCCCACGATGCCGCGCGAGCCGGCCTGCCCTCACAAGGAGGCCCTGGGAAGCGAACCCGGGGCCTCTCATATGGTAAACGGGTGCTCTATCCATTGCGCCACACCTGCTTCCTGCCGTGAGGTTGCTGCATCAGCCCACCACAACGCTCAGGTCGGCGTGCCCTCACAAGGAGGCCTCGGGACGCGAACCCGGGCCTCCCGTATGGTAAACGGGGGCTCTATCCACTGAGCCACACCCGCTTCCCTGTAAATATATGTTTTATTTCTAAAAGAAAAGCATAGCTGGAATAAATATCACAAAAATTGAATGTAAGTTCTGGGTGGCATATGTGAAACACTGTATCAAAGAAATAAAATTTGGCTGAAAATAACAGCTGATTAAAAGTGGCATAAACTATAGAAAGGTTATTTATTGCTTACGTAAGAAGTCCTTAAAGGAAGGCTGTTTCAGAGTTGGCTTGGTATTTAACCATGACATCAAGGACTCATGGTCTGTCCATCCTTCCCTGTAACTCTCATGTGTCAGCAGTTTCTCTTCCCAAATTTGTAAGGTGACTACAAATCCAAACATCAAGTCCTCACTAGAAGTCATCTGAAGTGGGAAGGGAAAAGGATAACGTTTCTCTCTTAATCATTGTGAAAGTATTTCCCAGAAGTGGCCATTAGGGCTCAGTGACCAGGGCCCAAGTCCCCTCATAGTACAGCGCCTGGCAGATTGTAGTTGCTTAATAAAATTTCTTCAGTGAATGAACGTCACTTTAGCAAAGGGTAATGGGATTGTCACAATTGTTTTGTGAGAGTTGGGTTTGTGTGTCATCTTTTATCTTTAGGCCAAGCTCTTTATTGGTGCTATAATTTCACTGAAATGGTATCTAAACTTAGCTTAGAAATTTTCATAGATTTTTTTTTTTTTTTAATTAACTGAAAGGGAGATAAGAGGTCATACCCCTTACTTTGTCCCAAGTGAGGAAGTAGATGCTCAAACAGGTTATGGCAGGGCTAACACTGCATCTCTGTGCCCTTAATTTCTGTGCCAGTGTTCTTGCTATGCATGCTCCTTTTTTGAAGACCAAGGAATGTAATCAGCACAGTAAATCTCCTAAAGAATTGTACTAATAACTTTTGGTGAAATTCAAAGGTGTGTTAAGAAAAGCTTTTGAGAAATATAGAAGTCTTTTTTTTTCATCCCTTAGTGTTATTATGTCAACACTTGGCTGGCTAAAATTGGAACCATAACTCAGTCTTGCCTTGATAATTGATAGGAAATGGTTCATACAGAATACTTTATCAGTGAAATTACCAACCATTACCATTTTGAAGTGACCTGAAGATCTGAGCTGGTCAGGCTGGACAACCAGGTTAATAGCTACTTCTTTTATTGGAATCATAGACGCTTGGTGCCTTTGATAATTTTCTTACTGGCCTTCTAGTGGAATGCATAACTGTGAAGATTTTTTAAAAAGTCTAAAATGTACCTCTGCAAGCCAAGTGGTTAGGTAGCAAAATTTGCTGAACATGCTTAATCATTCCCCCTTTCCCTGCCATCTCCAGACTTTGCGTACATTTATTTGCAACATATTTCTGTTTTTAATTATGTGTGCAATTCTTTTATAAGTGGAACTTGTACTATAAATTTCAGGCCGAATAAATAATATATCACTGTTGTCTGTTTCGTCAGTTATATAAATTGTAAATCGTTTTCTTAGCGAGTAAAGTACCCCTATGTTTTGTCCAGTGTGATAATTTGTCCTAGGTAGTTGCCTGGGTTGTATCTTTTTATAATGTCAACTGAATTTCTTTTGCAAAGCAGTGGTGAAGTCTTTTATTAAACTCATTAATTTATAAGGCTTAGCCAAAAATAAATAAGTAAATAAAATCTACTAAAAGGCTCGAGTCTTCACTGAAAGTAAATTGCATGCCAGTGGCAGCAACTAATTCAAATCAGCTTTCAAATCCAATCAGAAAGTTTTAAAATTCTTTGAGTTATAGCTTTAACTTAATTTCTCATCCAGAGAAACAAAATAACTTCTTTAAAAGGAGGGAAGACAGAAATACAAAGAAAAAAAAAAAAAGAGGAAAGAGGGGAGAATGGATGTAGCTCAATGGTTAAGCACCTGCTTCCCATGTACGAGGTTCTGGGTTCAATCCCCAGTAGTACCTCCTGAAAAAGAAAAAAAAAGAAAGAAAAAAGGAGGAAAGAGGGATTGGACGTAGAAGGAAATATAATAGATCAGTCTTGGGAAGCAAATGTTTAATTCCACATTTCCAGTCCCACTTCCCTGCTGCCCTTACTTCCCAAGGAAATCTTAAGTTTGGGCCATCCTCAAGGAGGCACTCTCCAAGAGATTTTGTACTATCCAAATAGTAGCCAGTATGGCGTCAGGCTAGCACAAATTCAGTCTAATTGTAGTTAGGTATGGCCGCTTTCTCTCAGTAGAGAGTTTCCCCCCTCTGTTTACATTTTTGGTATTTTTTCCCGTAAAATGTCAATACACTTTATGGAGTAGAATGTATAATGCTGCCATATTTTCTAGAGTAATTTTTAATGACAAAGTTGTTTATTTTTTAAGGTAGTAAGATGGAAAATGTTTTGTTTCACCACAGCATAATAAACCAATAAAACCAGCTGGACAAACATTTATCAACTAAAATAGGTGCTCAAGCCAGGTGAGAATCCCTGTATGAAGCTTGAGCATGTGTTAAGAGCCTTGTTTCAATTTATGGCAGATATTTTCAGAATTACATGTGAGACTACAAAGCAGTGTCAACTAAAAGTAAGTGATCTAAAAGCTTCCTGTATTTTAAAATTTCAGTACTTTGGGCTCTGACAAGTCGCTGCTCTTCGTTGATATTCTTATTTGAAGAGGTTGTGGAAGAAAATCAGTTAGATGTATCCCTTCTATTTCTTTTCCTCAAAATTCTTCTTTATGTATTCAGTTGATTCACTCTAACAAAATGTATGGTATATTGTCAAATAAGTCTGTAATGAAAATGAAAATCCCCAAAAATATGCCAAATATGCAGCTGTTAATCTGTAGCTGATTGGACTATTGACAAATTTAATAATGTATTCAAGATTTTCGAGCTCAACTTTAAGAAACTTTAATGTTGACCAGAGCTCTATCTTGACATTTAAGGCTGTTATCCATTAAATGAATAATTGGTCTCTAAAATGTGAGGCAAATACAGCCAAGTAAGTAGGAGACCTGGGGAATGTTTTTCTACTGTGCTGTCTTAAAACAAACACAACAGCAATACCGGGACGGTACCATATAATTACCTACCAGTTCTCCTTAAGGTGGTTTTCAAAGCTTAGAGATTTTAGAATAATGGCTTTTGAAGAAAGTCTGTGGACTTTTACAACTGAGACACTACAAAATGTGTTTAAATGTGGTGTGTATGCTACTGATTTTAGGAATATGCACATATTTTAATATTATATTTTAATATTAAACTTATGTATTTACTAAAATTTGTTTATTAATTTAATAGTATTGCTAAGAACAAGGCAAAATACAGTATGGAAAACAGAAGTAAGGCAATTTAAAGGAAGATAGTAAATAAATTAATAGTACAATTGGTAAATTAGTATGACAGAAATCATAAAGATTTCATAGGAATGACTAATGCTTGAGAAACACTGGGTTATGCGTATCTTCTACAGAGATATAGAAGCATTAAATCTCAAGATTTGGGGTAACCTTGACATTTGTCTAGTGTAGCTCTCATCTACTGCTTCTTCACAGCCATTTAGCCTCTGATTTTGGACTTCCAGTGATAGAGAGCTCTCTAACTCCTGGGGTGTTTGGTATGTTCCATCACTGGCTATATGTAACAGTTAAAGTTCTTCTGTATAGCCCAATATCTGGCTGTTTGATACTGCATGATGGCAGTCTCACTTCATGATAAGTATAGGACAAGTCTAGTCCATCTTGGTGTGATGTAGTTTGAAGAACTTGAGGCAGTATATCAACCTCCCTCCTCAAATAGACATATTTTCTGGGTTAATAAAACTATTTTCTTCAAATTTCTCAAAGAGATATGGTTCCAAGATTCACCTAGCAGCTTGGTTTCTTCATCGAATGCATTCTAGTTTCAATATATCTTCCCAAATGGTTCCTGAAAGTTCGGTGACCCTGGGAACTTTACTTAACCATTCTGAAAATGGGGATATTAGTTTAATTCTCACAAAATCCTCTGAGGGGAATGGTGAATTTGAATTCTTTGAGTCTGTCATATAATCTGTACTTAATAGGTCTATCTTCATTATTATTGTTATTGTCAGTATAATAATAACAGTTAATAATGATAATAGCTAACTGTAATGCATAACAATACTGAGCAAATGTTTTGAGGTTATTATATCCTCATTCTAGACACTATAGCTTTTTGATTGTCTTGTATTTGTTTTTATTGCATTTTACAATGAAATATTTACATTTTATTTTTTAGTGGCCACATCACCCTGAGTCATTGAGACTTTCTTTTTTCTAAAATCTCCAACTAACTTTTCATGCATATGCTGCTGACTCGCAGCATTTCATCCTGTAGCTGCTGGCTTGTACCACCCAGTTTTAGGTTTTAGCCTCTAATCCTTATCCCTATTAAACTTAACTTTGTTTACTTCAGTTGGCCATTGCATTCTGTCAGGGTCTTTGTTACTAGTGATTCTGTACTCTTCTAAACAAATTGTTCCTCCCAGCTTATTAGACTGACAGCCATACACACACATATATATACACACACACTTTTTTTCTTTTAATTCAGCATTTTGTGTCATCTAACTTATTTCCCTGATTATGAGTGTGACTTGTGCTCACTATGGCAATCATTGGTCCCATATACCAGTTCGATTGGGAACATTACTATGCCATTTCTATGACCTTTGCAGTTGGTAAATAGCACTTTCCTCTTGCTCCCCTTAGTCTCTCCTCCTCCTTGACCATCCTGGGCCCTCACCTGGGATCAAGTGGACCTCCCCACCATCTAGCTACTGACTGTTTAATGCTGGCTGAACATAGCGGAGACCCTGTAATTCCTTGTTCCAGTGCTATTGCCACTGTCTGTGCTGTACTAGTTGTTAATATTTTGAACATCACATAACACAATAGCCCAGGAATTGACCACTTAACTCAATTACAATATTCTAGTCTTCCTTATTCATGGTCCACTAGGGAAATTTAGAGAGATTTATGAGTGGTAAAAGCTGCATGGAACTCTGCTATGAAAATTGACACTGGCCTTCAAATCAAGACAATCTTAGACACTACTGGGGACCAGTTCTTTCTCTGTTCTGCATATCAATTTATTCTCCACTTTAGTCTCTTCTGTGTCCAGCCTGTCTCTAGCTCTCTCTGCATCATTTTTCTTTGATAATAGAGTTGAAAATGAGATATAATGGCCATTTTTTTTTCCATATATGTACACGTATAAACTGTTGACTCTTTCTTTGGAATGTAGGAATGTCTTGGAGATGCAGCACCTTGGATGTATATTTAGGAAATAATTTTGGTAGCCCTTGTTAATATACTTGATTAAGCCTAACTAACAGAGACACCCTGGTAAGCAGAATAATGGTCCCCAAAGATATTTACTTCCTAATCACCAGAAGAATCATGGTCCCCCAAAGATACTTACTTCCTAACAAGAACCTGTGAATATGCTATTTTACATGACCAAAGATACTTTGCAGATGTGACTTAGGTAAGGAATTTGCAATGGGGGAATTATCCTAGATTATCTGGGTGGGCCCAGTGTAATAACAAGGGTCCTTTTAAGGACAAGAGGGAGGCAGGAGAGTCAGAGTCAGAGAAGATGTGCAGTGGAAGCAGAGGTCTGAGTGATATAATTGTGGGCTTTGCAGACAGATTCGGGGCTATGAGCCAAGGAAGGCAGGTGGCTTCTAGAAACTGGAAAGGTAAGGTATTGGATTCTTCTCTGGTAGCTCCAGAAGGAATGCAATCCTGCTGACACTGTGCTTTCTATAGTGAAACCCATTTTGCTGTTCTGATCTTCAGAGCTGTAAGAAAATAAATTTTTGTTGTTTTCTGCCATTAAGTGTGTTGGTCATTTGTTACAGCAACAATAGGAAACTAACATGGACCCAAGCACTTATGTTTGGAGATGTAGTTCACCTGTTGTGCCCCTAATTAATATTTTCTAACTTTAGTTCTTCTAACAATAACTACAAGCCAGAGGGCAGAAGAACCTAACAAGTCAGTTTGATTTGCTTTCAACCCCTCATCATTGCTGAGACAGGAAGGCTTGGGACTTTGGTTGGTCAGTATTCTTTCTCCCAAAACTACCCCTAGATACCTACTACTATTCTGCCATCATATCTTTTTTCCTTTTCAGCCTTTTATTCACTTAGTTTCTTATCTATATATGTTAGTCAAAATGACAAAATAAGATCGTTAGATTAAAAATAAAAACAGAAGTCCAGTTTTCAGAAAGGTCTTTTGATTAAAATTGTAATATCAATTTTTGAATGTGAGTTGGACACATGTTGCCCAATTGTCATAACTACAGCTTATATTTGAAGCTAGTTTGCATCTGAGTTAACGATCTACTGAGGCCTGCTTCATGCAAAACCAGTACTAAGGCTGAAGTTCAGTAACAAGGATGGATTTAAAAATTAAATGCCTTGATTCAAGGAATGTACAATGGTAACTTTCACCAGAGTTAAAACCTCAATTCTGGAAGTAGAAAAACTGTAAAGAATAGCTTGGAATTATTTTAATATGCTGTTTTTGAAGATGTACTTTAAAGAGTGTAAGGGTTTGGCTCAATAGAAAAGTCAATAATGCAGAAGGTTCCATGGTGGAATCACTTTTGTGCCAGACAGCTTTCCAGTATCTTGCACTAATTTAGCATCATTTAGACCTTTTAGTCAGTGCCTGTAGTTGCAAAATAAATGGTGTGAGCCAAAGGGAATTGACTAAAACATAGTTGTGCTGCTTTATTGCTCATTAATCTTTTTTTTAAATAACCCAAGTATATATTTTTATCAGTAAAAAGGACCAATGGAAGGGATCATATTATTGAAGACTCTGGAGTTGCAGAAGGAGCACTGGAATGCCAATCCAAAGTTCTGAAGTTTTTCCTAATTCTGCTACTTACTGTAATCTTAGATGAAACCCTTTATTTTCTTCACTAAAAAGATGAGGAAAGCATTTATGAGATTATATAATGCCTATAAAGATCCTTTTAAAACTAGAAAGTTCTGGTCATCTACTAGGTGATGGTGGTTATTATATAAAATTCCTCATCATTTTTTCCATCCCCCTTATCCATGTTGAGAGTCCAGATGGAATCACAAGATGAGATAGGCTGGTGCAACCAGTGCTGCATTTATTATGGTGACAGCATTGGTGTCATGATGTCAACACCACTGTGACAACTTATTATCATCCCCTCCCCCACCAAAAAAATAAAACTACTGATAGGCCGTAATCAATGCAAGGACAGCGTTAGTCCCAGAGTAAGTGTCTGTGAGCATAATACAGATAGTGAAACTCTTGTTTTGTTTGAAAGTTAGGTTTTGGGTTGAGTGCACTTCTACCATGATGATTGTTTTCAACATGTGGAGGCCATTAAGCAGTGTTGGAGCTGGATTCACAGTTTAATGTGCTAACACTGCATCTGTTTCTACCCTGATGACAACACCTGGATCAGTTTAGAACTTATGTAGGAGTTTAAGATGTGGTATAGTTAATTTCTAAAACAACTGTTGATCTTTATATGTGTGAACCCCTTGGTCTTTCACATTCCAGATGATTCCACTGCCATTTGAACATGCATATACCTGTGTGTGCTTTCAGACTGGGAAATAAAAAACATGTGCTTTCTCCTTTAGGAGCTTTATTTTCACTTAAGTTTGTCTGAGGGGTGACATTGAAGAGGTTATTATTATTATTATTTTCTTTCCTTTCAGGATGGATAGGAGGATGTCTTTATGTTGTATTCTTGTAACCTTATCAAATCTTCATCTAGAATGAATAGTTGGTGGGATGATTTTCCTTCCTGCTTTGTCAAAACAGATGCCTATGCACAGTCCAAGCCATTTATGATGCCTTGAGTAAGTCATTGATTCCTCTTGGGGGCCCTGAAATGAACAGGCAGTAAAAACTAAAGAAAGCAATCCTGTTATTGAGACTGCACGCCTTATCTCTGTGGCTGGCTGAGAACAGAACGACAGTTCACTGGAGCTTTGAAAAATGACTTTTCCCCATGACCTACTGCCTTTTGAAGACAGCAGAGTTTGGAGTTCCTTTTTAAAGTGGTAAATGCCGTTGGAGAATTGTAGTACCGTTATATTCCCATTAGAAAGAATGAACTGCTCCCCTAGGATGCCCTTAGAAGGGAAAGCATTAGAAGACAGGACCCACGTAGCCTTTAGGGATGCCTGTTCTGTTATCCTCCTGAGGGCATCTTTTAATATTAGTTTTCAATGTGAAAATCCATCTACTTTGAGTGCATGACCGTGATAGGGTACCTTGCCTTTTTTAAAAAACAAAGTGATCACGTTTCTGATCTTAAACTCTTCTTGATTGTGCTCCAGGCCGTCACAAATTATAGCCAGTTTACTACCTACCTGCATAGGGTTTGCTTATCTGAAGAATGTAAAGAGGGCATTTTTTAATGTTATGTTGACCTTTATTTTTTATTAGCAAAGATTCAATAGATTTAATATATATCATCCTGCTTTTTAGAAATTTCCATCTTTGAGAACATTAATAGATGTGTATGTGTGATTGAAAATGCCTGGACTAATTCTTTCCTACTTTAATGAAAGAAAAAATAGGCTTCGGGTTGATAGCTTTAAAAAGTTGTTTGCAGAGCATATTATGGATGCTTTTTAAAATCAATGATCTTTACTTAAAAAGGTATACCTTGGTCCAGCTTTTATGGTCGTATGCAACTGTGATCCTTCCTATGAGACTTCTTTCCAGAAAAGCCTAGTTAGCTGGTGAACTGTGATATAAACTCTATGACTATGTTTTTTTCCTGCTGTGTTTTCTGATCACCTCGGTAACCTTGCTGTCTTCCATACTCCCAGTGCAGTTAGACTTCAATGAACATCATTCTTGTGCTGTTAAATTGGCTAAGGGGCTTCACTTATGATTAATACAGGCACAATTTCACATAGGTGCAGTGGGGGAGAGAGGAGCAATAGGCTAAGAGAAACATTAAGTGACAGCAGTAACGGAATGCTAGATGTGGTACTATTGCCTACACTGCTCCTCTGTGGCGTCCAGGAAGGTAAGGGAGGTGAATCATAACAACAGTCATTTGTTAAGCATCTATGATGTGTCAGGCACTCTGCTATGTGGTTAACATAGTTATCTTATTTAATCTTCACTAACACTAGTTTATATATGAGAAAACAGAATCACACAGTAAGTGCAGAAAGAGGATTTGAATCAAGATTTGGCTAACTTTATTTTTTTAAACATATTTTTTATTTTTAAAAGATAATTAGATTACATAAATTGTTACATAAAATAAAATATAAGGGATTCCCATATGCCCCACTCCCCAGACCTCCCACTTTTCCCCACATTAACAATTTCTATCATTAGTGTGGTACATTCATTGCAATTGATGAACACATTTTGGAGCATTGCCACTAAGCATGAACTATAGTTTACATTGTAGTTTACACTCTCTTTCACCCAGTTCTGTAGGCTATGTCACGTAGATTTGGCTAACTTTAAAGCATGTGAGTACGTGTGTATGTGGATTTCAGGAGTTGCTTCGGATAACAGATGAATGTAAGTTTTTTTTTTTTTTTTTTACAGATTGGAATGAAAGATTAGATCGGTTATGCTTAGATTCCTCTGATTAAATGCCATCTTCCATTCTTATATGCTTAGGTTCTGCTTGTTCATTTCATGCCTTGTGAATTTATTTAATTAACATGGTACTTGTATATCAAATTCTTTTTTTTCTTCTTTTGTTGGTAAAGGCCAGGGTAAAAGAAATTCTGATTAGTGAAGGCAGTGATAGTCAAGGTTGGATAAAAACAATCCTGTGGTCCTGGTTTTGGGATTTCTAGTTGTGTGGAGATTAGCTAATGGTGAGGGTAACAGATATTATGATTGATGAATGCAGTCAAGGCCAGGATTGGATAAAAATGATCCTATGGTCCTAGTTTTGAGATTTTGAGGTTAGCTGATTTAACAGTCATAGACATGCAATGTGCAAGAAGGGACACTACTCATATTCCACTGCTCCAAGTTTGGAAATTTTTTGGTCAGGCAAAGGGTAAATATACCATCTTTAAGATTCTACTATTCTTAAAGGGACATGTTGGTGCTTCATAATTTGCCTTTTTATTATATGACATCTGAAAGTGCTGATTGTTTTCATTAAACATTCAGCATATATATTTTTTGGGTGCCTAGCATGTATCACGTATTGTGATTTATTTAAAGGACTACAGAACAAAAAGTGTCAGAGCCCCCTGAAGTTTAATTTATTTCTTGATTATTAAAGTTTGATGAAGAAAGGACATCTAGATTAGAAAGTGCTATATCTTGGAACACCAATATATTTTAATGGAAGTAAATATCTCTTTCTCTCCTCATTCTTGGATGAACTATTTCTTGCCTTCCATGACAAATTAGAGAGTTGCTGGCGGTTTGTGGACCAAATGTTTGGGTACTTTGTATAGTCTCATCTGTGTTAGTTTTAAATTAGAGTGTTTTCCTCCTTGCCTATCTGTTTTTCATCAGGGCTCATATATTCCTGCATCCAAAAAGACTTTCTGATTTAGCTGTGAGGCTGATTTTATTGTAGGGATGTCTGTGTATCCTGTCATCACAGGCAACCTTGGTGAAACTTCCCATGTTTTGCGTGTGTGTTGCTGCAATATGTTCAAAGTCTGATCTTTCTCAGATGTATGTGTGTGTATAACTATTTTATAGCTGAAAAGGGATGCAGGCAGGCAAACATCCTTCCAGGATATGTTTTCTATTATATTTTGTAATATGAAATTATAGGTTCGTTTTTGGCTTTCATAAAGCTGCCTTTTTCACTTGTCATTTGAAGACAACTAACACCTTCCTTTGACTCACGTTTTCCAAAATTCCTCAGTGTTAAAAGAAGACTTTCTTTTTGAAATGCAGAAATTAAAAGAATATGGTACAAAAGCATTTTTATAGCTTTATTGAGTCTTGAGGGCAGATATATGGATTCCAGACAAAATGCAGTAATAGACTAGGATTTTACTTTCAAATGGTCTTACTAACACTTCTCTTGGAGATTTATTATACATGTGGAGAAACAGAGGCTGCTTTGAAGGTTAAATGGAATAGTTTGGAGAATAGGGCTCAAGACCTTTTTCTGACTCTTAATAACTGTGTGCTCTTCTTTAACAAACTTAAATCCCTCCAGCTTGAGTTTCCTACTTTATGGCATTGCCATGAGGATAAAATGAGATAATGAGTGTTTGCTTTCTAAACTTCGTCAACCTCAATGTAAATGTGAAATAGTACTAGTGTTTTATTTATGTTTAGTTAGCTTTGATGCCTTGGTGTAAAGGCTCCATTGGTATGGTCAGGAAATTTTTTTCTCCAGTAGAGAACCTAGACAAATCCTGGCAGAACTGAGAATAAGATACCTCTTAAAATCCTGTTTAGACTTACAAAGCATTCAACCCCTGTCATCAAAATTGGAGCATCAGACATAGTACTGGAGAAACATGGCCTTTGTGTGAACTCTAGTTTCCTTGAAACTCTAAAGGACAAATAGTATTGTGTATATAAATTATATATGACTGTCTGCATGGTGCAGTAAGGAGAGCATCAAGACAAAGAGTTGAGACATGGATTCTAGTGTGGGCTCTGATCTTTACAGACCCCATGGTCTTGGGCAGGGCCTTTAACTTCTCTGGGCCTTGAGAGGTAATCTGCTTACTGACAAGGTTGTGATGAGGATTGAAGAAAGTCATGAACGTGCGCACATATTGTAAAATGTAAAAGCTCTGTACAAATGCAAGATGGCATTATAACACAAATACCTGTGAGGGACATTGGCAACATGTGGAAAATTTTAAGTCGAAAAGGCAAAGGGTCATTGCAAACATTTGGCTAAAATAAACTTCTTGGCTATTCACTTTGGCTGGGTAGAGTCATGGATAAAAAAAGGTGATTTGGTTAAGGCTCCATTAAGAGAAGGCAGCAGGAGTTAGGCTAACAGATAAGCCAAACATCTGGATAATGCAACACAAATTTCTCCTCACCCCCAATGCTCATTTTCTGCATTGAGCCTGCTAGTTTCTCCTTGTTTAATTTTTTTTTTTTTAACTTTCATGGTCTGGCAGTGCTCAGGCTCAGGTCTCTTAGTGGATTCATAAGCAGTGGGTGTAGCCAGAAAATGCTTTTCCTGTTTACCTTAAGTTTATGACTCCTTCTCAAGGATATAATTTTTAAATTTAAGCTAGTACTTGGGTAATTGGAAAAATTACCATGAACTTTAGTATATTTGTTCTGAAATTTGTACAGCACATTTCTGGATGAGAGCAAGTATCTTAACTGGGTAGGTATATTCTTAACTTGCCATGCCCATGTATAAAGAGTGCATCTGGATAATCAAATCCTTAAGCACAAAGATAACATATTTTGCTCTGTAAAAGCACAGAGAACAGGGCTTTATACAAAATAGGTGTTTTTGGAATCTGATGGTTAAACTTGTGTTTTTTTCTCTTGGAATCTAGTGTCCAGTGGAACCCGTCTGTTTTTGAAAGAGTTGAACTTCATAAAGCAATATAATCTGATATTCATTTCACCTCTTAAAAAAGACCCAAACATTTGTAATATTTTTTTAATTTGAAAAGTTATGAGTTAACAAAACAACCATGCATGCAGGATTCCCATACATTGTC
>JAQZBX010020654.1:0-32822 GCA_029593785.1 Cabassous unicinctus
TCACTTGACCTAGAATGCTTCTGCTTACACAGATCAAGTAGGAATTTAGTAGACTTTCCATCTATTTTACTTTTAATGACCCCATGATCTAATTAGCCAACCCCATAGGTCTCTGTGAATCAGAGTATTTTGATTGCTGCTTTTTGTCTTCTGTTCATTGTGGTAGCCACGCCTACCTTGTCTTTGTCAATTAAGTGCCACCACTTGGCTTCTGCCAACCCAGGATTTGATCATCTCCATAGTTTTTAAGGTTCCCAATTCAGTGGCAGCAGTTCCCAAGATAATATCTGAACTACAGAGAAGAGCAACCACAGAGGTCTTCAGAGAAGATGGAGTTAGTGTCACAAATTTATTTGTCATAGTCCTGGTGAAAGGTATGTCTTCTGGACATTCCTGGGATGGGTGAGCAGGTCTACCTGCTAACTTCATTCTGACATCCAGTCTATCTAAGCCTTTTGATCCCTTCATCTACAGTATACCAGGGCAATTCTGGCCTCTGGAACTCAGGCAATGTCTGCCTTCTTTTGGTCCATATTTCAGCCAGTCACCCGAACAACCCGAACAAACTGTTAAAGCCCTTTCTAACCCCTTGAGCTACAACACTGAATCCAGAATCTCTGCTTAGTGGACCAATATCAATAAATTTCTCCTGATCCAACTTTATATTCCTTCCACCATTACCCACACCCTTAATATCCATTCCCACACATATTCCCCTGATTTCTAGGTATATAAATTGGAAATCTCTTGCAATTCTTTTGGAGGATATCACTTTCCTCATGGGTCACATTTTCTACTTCACCTTTGAGATTTTGTTGTGACTTTAGTTTACTTATAGGTCTAGAAGAAAAGAAGGGGGTGGGGATGATTCACAAGAAGAATTAGGTATGTCTTTGAAGCCAATTCCATCAGGAAATTCCATTGCAGAATTCTGGTGAGACAGGATTAATCTCTTCAGGTGGGGGTTGGATGGCTGACTCCTCAAGGCAGGCTGCAGGTTAGGTGGATATCTCCTCAGGGAAGGTTTTTGTTTGGGTGGTCATCTCCTTAGGGCAGGGAGGAGTTCGAGAATCTTTTGGGCATACTGTAAATCTGGTGGCTGACTACTCCTTGGAGTAGGCTGGAGGTTGGGCAGTTGTCTCCTCAGGGTGGGGAGGAGGTCAGGTGGCTGACTCTTCAGTGGATACTACTACAGGTTTATCTCAAAAAGTCTCACAGAATTTAGGGTTTCTGTGTGCCTGCTGCCATCATTTTAATCCTTACGTCTCCATCCCAATCCTCAGGATTCCACTTCCTATCCAACCCATGCCCTCACTTTAACAGCAGACACACTGCAAGGTTGAGATTTTAGTTTGCTTTGTAACTCTGCTACTTGCACAATGAGACTCAAGAGATCTCAAGTCTTCAGCTCAATGAAACAAGATTTCATTCAAGGCACAAAGAAACTTTCACATCATTCATGTGGGGCTTGAGATGAAAATTTGAAGCCTTCAGCTCATCCCTTTTGTAGCAGTTTGATATTTTTTATAAATTCCAAAAATAGATATTGTATTATGTTTGTAAACTGGTCTGTTCCTCTGGGCATATTAGATTATATTGGATTCAGAGGTTTGCTTTTACCTGATTAAATAATGATTAAGGCTTTGATTGGGCTAAATCAGTAGGATGTGTAAATCAAAAGCAATACCAGATTCCTGGAGGGATTGCAGAGATCAGTGCCACCATAAAGGATCATAAGATGCAGGGCTGGTGATTTCCACCACATTCCCATTCAACTCTCCTATTTGGCCTGTACAGGAAACAGATGGATCTTGGAGGATGACAGTAGATTATCATAAATTTAACCAGGTGGTGACTCTAATTGCAGCTGCTTTCCCAGATGAGGTATCATTGCTTGAATAAATCAACGTATCCCCTGGTACCTGGTATGCAGCTATTGATCTGGCAAATGCTTTTTTTCTCAATTACCGTCAGTAAGGACCACCAGAAACAGTTTGCTTTCAGCTGGTAAGGCCAGAAATATACTTTCATTGTCCTACCTCAGGGGTGCCTCAACTCTCCAGCCCTATGTCATAATATTGTCTGCAAGGACCTTGATCATCTCTCCCTCCCAAAAGACATCGCAATAATCCATTATATTGATGTTATCATGTTGATTGTACCTAGTGAGCAAGAAGTAGCATCTACTCTAGACTTATTGGTAAGGCCTTTGCATATCAGAAGATGGTAGATAAATCCAACAAAAATAGAGGGCCCTTCCACATTGGTGAAATTTCTAGGTGTCCAGTGGTGTGGGGCCTGTCGAGATATCCTTTCTAAAGTGAAAGATAAGCTGTTGCATGTGGCCCCTCCTACTACCAAGAAAGAGGCACAATGCTTAGTTGGTCTCTTCGGTTCTTGGAGACAACATATTCCTCATTTGGGTGTGCTACTCCGGCCCATTTACCGAGTGACCAGAAAAGCTGCTAGTTTTGATTGGGGACCAGAACAAGAGGAGGCTCTGCAACAGGTCCAGGTTGCTGTGCAAGCTGCACTACCACTTGGGCCATATGATCCAGCAGATCCAATGGTGCTGGAAGTTTTGGTGGCAAATAGAGGTGCTGTCTGGAGCCTTTAGCAGGCCCCTCTAGGGGAATCACAATGCAGACCCTTAGGGTTTTGGAGCAAAGCAAAGCCCTGCCATCCTCTGCAGATAACTACTCCCCTTTTGAGAAGCAGCGTTTTGCCTGCTACTGGGCCTTAGTAGAGACTGAACACTTAACCATGGGCCACCAAGTTACCATGAGACCTGAGTGGCCTATCATGAGCTGGGTATTGTCTGACCCACCAAACCATAAAGTTGGGCGTGCACAGCAGCACTCCATAATAAAGTGGAAGTGGTATATATGAGATAGGGCTCAAGCAGGTCCTGAAGGCACAAGTAAGTTACATGAGGAAATGGCCCAAATGCCCATGACTACCACTTCTGCCACATTACCTTCTCTTTCCCAGTCCATAGCTATGACCTCTTGGGAGATTCCTTACAATCAGTTGACTGAGGAAGAGTAAACTTGGGCCTTGTTTACAGATTGTTCTGCATGATATGCAGGTACTACCCAAAAGTGTACACAGGAGCACTGCATCCCCTTTCTGAGATATACCTTAAGGACAGTGGTAAGTGATAACCTTGCAATGAGAAGAACTTTGAACAGTGCACCTTATTTTTCATTTTGCTTGAAAGGAGAAATGACAGGAGGTGTGTTTGTACCCTGATTCATGGGCTGTTGCCAATGGTTTGGCTGGATGGTCAGGGAATTGGAAGGAACATGATTGGAAAATTGGTGACAAAGAGGTATGGGGAAGGGGTATGTGGATAGACCATTCTGAGGGGACAAAAAACATGAAAATATTTGTGTCCCATGTGAATGCTCACCAGAGGGTGACTTCAGCAGAGGAAGAGTTTAATAATCAAGTGGATAAGAAGAGCTACTCTGTGGCTAGCACTAAGCCTCTTTCCCCAGCCACTCCTGTCATCACCCAATGGGTTCATGAACAAATTGTCCATTGTGATAGGGGTGGAGGCTATGCATGGACTCAGCAAAATGGACTTCCCCTCAACAAGGCTGATCTGGCTACAGGTACTTCTGAGGTCCAATCTTCCAGCAATATAGACCCACACTCAGCCCGCAGTTTGGCACCATTTCCTGAGGGTGATCAACCTGCTGGCAGATTGATTCCATTTGACCACTTCTACCATGGAAGCAGCAATGATTTCTTCTAACTGGAATAGATACATATTCCAGATATGGGTTTGCCTTCCCTGCATGCAATACTTCTCCCAAAACTACCATTCATGGACTTAATGGATGTCTTATCAACTCCCATGGTATTCCACACATCATTGATTCTGATCAAGGAACCCACTCACAACAAATGATGTACAGGAATGGGCACATGCTTGTGGAATTCACTGGTCTTACCATGTTCCCCATCACCCTGAAGCAGCTGGATTGACAGAACTGTGGAATGGCCTTTTGAAGACTCAATTATGGTGCCAACTAGGTGGCAATACCTTGCAGGGTTGGGACAATGTTCTCCAGGAGGCTGTGTCTGCTCTAAATCAGTTTCCACTCTATGGTTCAGTATCTCCCATAACCAGGATTCATGGGTCCAGGAATCAAGGGGTGGAAATGGGATTGGCAACTTTACTATTACCCTTTGTGATTCAGTAGGAAAATTTTTCTTCCTGTCCCTGCAGCCTTAAGCTCTGCTGGTCTACAGGTCTTAGTTCCAAAAAAAGGAGTGCTTCCACCAGGGAGCAAAACAATGATTCAATTGAACTGGAAGTTAAGACTGCCACCTGGCCACTTTGGGGTTCTCATGCTTCTGAATCAACAGGCAAAGAATAGAATTACTGTACTTGCCGGGGTGATTGATCCTGAGTATCAAGGGGAAACAGGACTACAACTATACAATGAAGGTAAAGAAGAGTTTGCCTGGAAAACAGGAGATGCCCTAGGGTGTCTTTTAGTACTGCCATGCCTTGTGATTTAAGTCAATGGATAACTGCAACAACCTAATCCAGGAAGGACTAACAATGGCCCAGAATCATCAGGGATGAAAGTTTGAATCACCCCACCAGGCAAAGAATCACGGCCAGCTGTGGTGCTTGCTGTGGGTAATGGGAACATGGAATAGGTAGTAGAAGAAGGTAGTGAGAAATATGAACTTTGACCTCATGACCAGTTCTAGAAATGGGGTCTGTAAATATGATGAATATTTTTCTTGTGTTTTTTTTTTTAATGAGTAAATATCTTTGTTTTCTTCCCTATCTCTCTTTTATATGACAAATTGTATTAGTTTCTTGGTGTTGTGTTTAAGGATATCAAGTATAAGAGTGAATAACACCCAAGGACTTGCAACCTGTCCTGGAGGGATTTAGTGTGTTTTCGTTTGTACACGGGTCAGTTGAGTATTAGTAAGTGAAAAAAAAATTATTGTTATTTAGAGATTAAGTATGATTTAAGGTGATGTGTATGGCTGCCAATTTGATAAGGGGTGGACTGTGATAATTAGGCTAATGTGCCAACTTGGCCAGGTACTGGTGCCCAGTTGTCTGGCCAAGCAAGCACTGGGCTCATTGTAATACAAGGGCATTTCATGGACTTTAATCATCAGTGAGTTGATTGCATAGATAGTTGATTGCATCTATAATCAACTAAGGAGATTGCCATCAGCAATAAGTGACATCTCATCCAATCAGTTGAAGGTCTTAAAAGGAGAAGTGATCTCAGCATTCAGAGAGATAATTTCCATCTCTTCTTCAGCAGCCAGCGTCTCCCAAGGGTCTTATGAAGGACCTTCATCGGAGTCCATGGCTTGCAGCCTGCCCTGCACTATTTGGACTTGTGCATCCCCATGGTCAAGTGAGACAACTTTATAAAGTCTCATACTATTTACATATATCTCCTGTTGGTTCTATTTCCCTAAAGAACCCTGATTAATACAGGTGGTATATGGTAATCCTGTATTTTATGAGTAATTTTTCTGTAAACCATAACTTCTCTAATAAAGAAAAAAGTGGCAAATATTTAAACAGTATTTCACTGATCTCCAAGGCCAAAACAGAAGTCACTCATGAACAATGTGGAAATGGGCACAGTGGAGCAATTTATGTGGACTCTTGTTTGTTCTGTCTCCCAGTGACAAGGGTAGAAAATAATACATTAGCAATCATGAGCTTAGCTAGGAGGGAGGGATGGTCAGTTTATGGTACCCTCCCTCTAAGCCCCTCATTACTTCCCTCTTCCTACCCTTTCCTTGATTCAAGAAGACGACTCAGGATCTCAGGATAACTCAACATTGCCCCTGGTTAATGTGTCGTCTCTGCACAAAAACCCACCCCACTCCAGTTCTCCAAATACTCTTCCAGATATCTGGTACCAACTTTCTTCCTTTAGAAGAAAAATAACACATTTTAAGAAATATGAGCCTGTACACCAGATTATGCAAGAGACTTCCAATAAACATCTTGATTTTTATTGCTTATACTTGGCAGTACATCCCAGGAATAGCACTCAGGTATTCTGGCAGAAAAATCCCAAGCAATTTAATGTAGATACTCTACCCTTCAATGAGAAGGAGCACAACTCATTACTCCCTAAGTATGAGCTGCTCATAGTGACTTATTTCTATAGAGTACAGTATGGAAAGGGGGAAAAAGAGAAACTTTACAGTGGAGAAACCTGAAAACCATTATGTCAGCCAGGTGAATGAGGTCAACATCAATCATGAAGTTGTGATGAAAATGACACTTAACCTCTCTGGTCTTCATCCCCAAAACACATAACTCCAGTCTAATCATTAGGAAAATATCAGACATATCTTAAACAAAAGACATTGAATACCTGATCAGTACTTCCAAAACTTTGTGTCATGAAAAACAATTCTAATAAACTGTGACAACTAAGAGGATCCTAAAGAGACATGAGGACCTGGTATTCTGGATTGGATTCTAGGATAGAAAAAGGACATTGGCTAAAACTAAGGAAACAGTTTAAGTGTATGGATTTTAGTTCATAGTATTGCATCAATATTGGTTTATTAACTATGACAAATATACAGTCCTATTGTAAGATGTTAAAAGTAAAGAAAACTCGGTATGGGGTATGTGGGAATGCTTTGTACTATCTTCAGAACTTTTCTGTAAATCATGAACTCTTCTACAATAAAAAGTTTATTTAAATAAAAAGAAGATTGGGGTTGACAATGAGCAAAGCTACGGTTTGTTTCTTTGGTCAGACCTTCAAAATATACTTAGGCATTAAATGTCCACCAATGAAACTGCTCCTGCCCGTATATTCCACATCGTGTTCTTGAATCGTCATAAGTCCATGTTCAACTGTAAATTATACATCACAACCACAATCTTCCCTCCATAATCTACTGTAAACCCCAACTCTTGACATGTAAGTATCCATGGGGTGTTAGGGAAGCTCCATTAGTAAGCATGAGCTCGAAGAAATGGAGAGACAAGGAGAAAGAGAAAGTCACAGCCGATGAGCAGACAAGTGTAACACAGAAACGGGAGGGTCCGCACTTCTGGAAGACCCCCAGCATATACAGGCCCTTGTTTCTCACCCCACAGCCCACACTGTAAGGAGAAACAGGCAGGACGACAACTTCACGTTGCACTAAGAAGAATGGACGGGTGTCAGGAAGCCCCTTTCCAGCCCAAGATAGGCCACTTGCCCCCATCTCTTACAAAAGTTGTTCATCAAGAGTTTCCAAAATCATTACTCCACAGAGTTTGCCCTGAAGACAGTTTGTGTGTGTTTAAATTTAAAAAGACACAATTTTCAAATGTATTTCTGTTCTGGCTGAACTCTATCCCTGCCCCTTCATCAAACAATGTTTCTGGAAATTGGCGGTAGGAATAATGAGTCTGAACAAGCGTCTGACTCATAGTTCAATATCTGTACCTCCTTAGGACTCACTAGCCTCAGGCTGGTCTGATGCTGTGGAAAATGTGCATGTAGCCAGTTAGAAGAGGTTGCAGGGAATAATTTTTCTAAAGAGCACCAATTTAAAGCACTGTGAGTCCAATTGCAAACATCCTGCCTTGAACAAGGATGAGTCACACACAGCATACCCTCAGCCCCTCATCTCTGCCCCCGCTCAGAGACAACATCTGGGCAGTAGCCGGCTGGGGTGGGGAGAGGGGGCTTTGGGGAACCGAACACAGACACACGGGTTTTAGTTTTCCAGGGTTTTTCCTCTCTTCAGCCTTCCTAAAATTTCATCCACACAGGTCTTAAATTAACTTTTATCAGAGCGCAGCTTGCCTCACATGCCACATCATTTTTCAGATTATAAAGATGAATTATTTCTTCCTATATCTAAGTTATAGCCCACACAAATTTCACCACCTTTCAGTTTAGTTACATGTGTAATTTGCAAATATGACGGAAACATGAGGAAACTACACTTAGGACTCTATTTTAAGGACTCCTGAAAAAATTTCCCACAATAAACATGAGCTAAGAAACAGGAGGGGTCAGTCAGGAAAGAGTTGAAAATCAACAGACGCCGTACCTTTTCTCCAGCCTCACAAGACAAACACGGACTGTTGCAGCACAGAAAGCCCTTACCTGCTGTGAAACTTAAGTTCATGTGTCAGCTTGGCTAGGCTAGGACGCCCGGTTGTTTGGTCAAGCAAGCACTGACCTGATTGTTACAGTGAGAGTGTTTTGTGGTTTCTATTCATTAGTCAGTCGATTGCATCTATGGCTGATAATACCCACAATCAATAAAGGAGATTGTCTTCAGCAATGAAAGAAGTCTCCTCCAGTCCACTGAAGGCATTAAAGAGAGAGCTGATGGTTTGGCAGTCAGAAACAAGAATTTCTCTCTCTGCTTGGGCAAGCCATCTTCCCCTGGGGAATTCATCAACATGTTCACTGGAGTACCCAATACGTGGCCTGCCCTGAGGAATCAGGACTTTTCAAAACCCAAGGTCATATAAACTATTTCCTACAATAAACCTCATAATATATACATATATATATCCTCTTTTTTCCATTTCCCTAAAGATCCCTGAGTAATATAGATTTTGGTACCAGGAGTGGTTCTTGAAGAACAGAATCTTAAAGATGAGATTTCTGAGTTGATTTTGGGGTTTGGGGAATTCATTCTCTAATCTGACTATATTAAAAGACACTAATGACTCTGTTCTAAAGATCAAGATGACACTGATAGTCCATGGTGCAAATTGGCAACCTAGATAAGCAAAATATCTGCATTGGATACTGGTACTCAAATGCTTATAAGAATCAAGGCTCTGACAGTGTATTTGATATCTTGAAAGAGTTTTGTGGGGTTAAAAAGTATGATGGTGGTGGCTGTTGTATCTAAATATGCTGGATATAAGTTGTTAAAAAAAAGGATGAGCTCAATGCTTCAAATTTCCAGCTCAGGTGCTGCACAAAGCACATGAAACTTTCTATGTGTGCTCTGAAAGAAAATCTCATTTCTTGTAGCTGCAGACTTGAGATTTAAAAAAAACAGACCAAGAGTCTAATTGTGTGAGTGGTTGAATTACAAGGAAATGTAATGCTCAATATTGCAAAGTGTTAAAGTGAGGACATTGATTGAAAAGAAATTGAATCCTCAAAATCTGAATGGGAACAAATGAGCAGATAATGATGGTGGTGGGGACATGGGAACTTTTTATTCTGCCTTGACCAGATAACACTGGAATGGTCTTACCTGAAGAATCAACCACTAGATCTCCAGCTTGCCCTGAGGGATCTGCCATCCTGCCTCCACCTTAAGAGATTAATCCTGTAGTCCCTGGCAAACCTATAACTGCTTCCCCTAGAGAAGCAGCCCTCACACCTCCATCTGAAGAGATTAACCCTGTTTCACCAGATGAAACTGTAATGGAATGCCCTGAGGTTGTGGCTTGCTAGGACCTGATAATTCCTCTCATGACTCACCCTCACCACCACTCTTTCCTTCCAGACCTATAAACAGAGCTGTAGCTCCCAACAGACCCCAGAAGGTGACGTACAAAGTGTGACCCATGAGGAGGTATGCTAAACTCCAAAAGAGCTGCATGGTTTTTCCAATTTATACAGAGAGAAATCAGGGGAATATATGTGGGGATGGATATTGAGAATGTGGGATGGTGGTAGAAAGAACATAAAGTTGAATAAGGCAGAATTTACTGATATGGCCCCGCTAAGCAGAGATTCTGGCTTCAGTGTTGTAGCTCAAAGGCTCTAACAGTTCAGCTGGTTGGTGGAAGCATGGACCAACAGCTGGCCTACATTTCTCTAAGTTGAAATGTCAGCACCAAGTTGTATTAATTGCATGGCATAGAATTAAAGTTAAAAGATATTAAGTCTAATAGTCAATATTACCCAAGGACGCACATCCTCTTCTGAGGAAAGAGTTAGTGTGCTTCTATTTGTACACAACACAATTGAGATATGTTAGGCTGAAGTATGACTGTTTTTGTTTTAATTTAGAGATTTAGAATGGGGAGATGTTTAAGGGTGCCAAGTTGACAAGGTTGTCTGTGATGGTGAGGTTCATGTGATGACTTGACTAGGTTATGGATCCCAGTTGTTTGGTCAAGCAAGCCCTGGGCTGGTTGTTACTGTGAGGATATTTTGTGGATTTAAATAATTAGTCCATTGATTGCATCTATGGCTTATTGCATCTACTATCAATACAGGACATTGCCTTCAGCAATGTGATGTCTCATCTAATCAGTTGAAGGCCTTAAAGGACGAACTGATGATTTCAGCAGTGAGAAAGAAGAATTTCTATCCCTACTTCAGCCAGCTATCTTTTCCTAAGAAATTCATCAAAAACTTAATCAGAGTTCCCAATTCGTAGCCTGCCCTGTGGAATTTGATCTTGCCAATCCCCCCAGTTGCGTGATATATGTATCTTCTGTAGGTTCTGTTTCCCTAAAGAAACCTTACTAGTACCCCTGCCAACATCACTTCTGTCTTCTCTCCTTGATGCCATGAAGTCCATAACTAATCCACGTGAGTTTTAATATCAGAAACACAGCTGTTGCCCTGACAGTTCTTATGCCAGGCTTTGATCATAATTTTTATTTTATTTTTTTATTAGAGAAGTTGGGTTTAAGAACAATTACACATAAAATACAGGATCCCTATAAACCCCACTATTATTAACACCTTGAATTAGTATGGTATATTTGTCACAATTAATGAAAGAACATTTTATAATTGTACGATTAACTACAGTCCATGGTTTAACTTAGGGTTCACTGTTTGTGCAGTGTAGTTTCATGGAATTAAAAAAAAATTCTGTTACCATATATATAACCTAAAATTTTTCCTTTTAGTCACATTCACATATATATTTCAGTGCTGTTAATTATGATCATAATGTGCTACCATCACCAACATCCATTACCAAAATATTTCCATCATTCCAATGAAGAACTCTGTACATTTTAAACCTGAACTCCCTGTATTAGTTAGGGTTCTCTAGGGAAAAAGAACCAACAGGAGATATCTGTAAATATTAAGAGATTTTATAAAATTATTTCACACAACTGTGGGGATGCATGAGTCAAATTTCCGTAGGGCAGGCTGCAGGCCAGGAACACGGATAAGGACCTTGATGAGTTCCCTGGAGACTCTGGCTGTCTGAAGTAGAGGTGGGAATTCTCTCTCTGAATGCTGAAATCACTTCTCCTTTTAGGGCTTCAATTGATTGGATGAGACATCACTCATTGCTGATGGCAATCTCCTCAGTTGATTGTAGATGTAACCAGCCATAGATGCTGTGGCAGTTTGAGATTATTTTATGAATCCAAAAAAGAGAAAGATTATGTTTGTAAACTAATCTACTCCTCTGGGTGGGATACTCTTTGATTTCATTAAATTCAGTTGAGGGTCCTTTGATTAGATTACCTGTTAAGATTGCTTTGAGGTTTTTTTTATTTGACCACATCAGTAAGGCATATCTCAGGTTGAGTCCCCACACCCTTGATGAGTCTGATATAAATGGACACACAGGAAGGGAGAGCTCTGTCATTTTTGATCCTGCCATGTGACAGAAAGAAGGCTCAAACAGCTAAAGCTCCATGGAGAGATGAACCATTTTGCCTGATAGCTTACAGCTGACCTTGGGAAGAGAGGGAGAAAGCTGAGACTGATATAGGAGGCCTGGAAAGAAACAAGCCCTGTGTCAGAAGAGAGAAGACTTCACTCAAGCACGAAGTCCCAAGAGGCTGGGCCCACTGAGCCTCAAGAGGAAGAGGAAGCCCGGAGGGGAAGGCAAAACCAGACAGAGGTCGGCAACTTCAACATGTGGCAACTGACTTTGGTGAGAAAGAAGCCTTGAGTTGGACTCTTTACAGCCTTGTAGCTGTAAGCTTTTACCCTTTATAAAGGGTATAAATACCCTTTATAAAAGCCAACAGATTTTTGGTACTTTGCATTAGCAGCCCTTTGGCTGACTAATACAAATGCAAAAAACTCACTGATGATTTAAGTCTACAAAATGTCCTCACAGTACAATTAAGCCAGTGCTTCCTTGAACAAACAACTGGGCACCATTACCTGGCAAAGTTGATGCATGAGCCTAACCATCACAGTGCAACCCTTCTCAAATTGGCACCCATACACATCAGTTTAAACCATACTATTTTTTAAATAAAAACAACAGCAGACATATTTTTATCACCTAAGAATACGCAACTGTCCTGTATACAGTGGAAAATGCACTGAAAAACTCTAGAATATAGAATATAGTGCAAGCCCTTGGGTAATATTCACTCTTAAACTTGACATCCTATAATTTAAATACTATAAAAGGAAATTAATAAAACATGTCATATGATAAGGAAATAAGATAGGGAAGAAAACAAAAATACTTGTTTTATGTACATAAGCAAATATATTCACAACAAAACAAGGAAGAAATATTTATGACACAGTCCTCATTTCCATAACTGGTAACATGGTTGTAGTTCATATTTTTCATTACCTTTTCCCACTATCCAATCCATGTTCCCTTTACCCTCAGCAAGCACCCTAGGTGGCCATCATTCTTTGTGTGGTGGAGCAAAACCTTCATTCCTGAAGTTTTCTGGGCCATTGTCACTACTGTGTTCATTGTGTTGTTGCAATTTTCCACTGATTTTATCAAGGACATGATAGAACTAAGAGACCCCCTAGGGGATCTCCTGTATTCCAAGCAAACAGGTGCACTGCTTGGCGTTCTGCCCACTAGGAAGAGTTCCCTTGACCACTGTCTTTCAGGGATGTCCCAGAAAGGGGCTGCAGTGCTGCAGCTGTCCACTTTCAGATGGTACCTGCATATCATGCAGAACCATCTGTAAACTAGACCTGAGTTTTCTCTTCCTCAGTCAACTGATTGTAAGGAGCTCCCCAAGAGGACATAGCTCTGGGCTGGGAAAGAGAAGGTAACATGGCCATGGGCATTTGGGCTACTTACTCATGTAACTTACTTGTGGCTTCAGGACCTGCTCGAGCCCTATCTCGTATATACCACTTCCACTTTATGATGGAGTGCTGCTGTGCACGCCCAACTTTATGGTTTGGTGGGTCAGACAATACCCAGCTCATGATAGGCAACTCAGGTCTCATGGTAAATTAGTTGCCCATGGCTAAGTGTTTGGTCACTATTAAGGCCCAGTAGCAAGCTAAAAGCTGTTTCTCAAAAGGAGTATAGTGATCTGCAGATCAAGGCAGGGCTTTGCTCCAAAATCCTAAGGGATTCATTGTGATTTCCTTATAGGGTCCTGCCAAAGGCTCCAAACAGCATCTCCCTTTGCCATTGACACTTCCAGCATCAATTGATTTGCTTGATAATATGACCCAAGTGGCAGTGCAGCTGGCACAGCAGCCTGGACATCTTGCAGGGCTTCTTCTTTTTATAGTTCCCACTGAAATCTAGCAGCAATTCTGGTCACTTAGTAAATGTGCCATAGTATCACACCCAAATGGGGAATATTTTGTCTTCAGAATCAAAAGATGTCAACTAGGCATTGTGGTTCTTTTTTGGTCATAGGAGGGTCCAGATGAAATAGCTTTTCTTTTACTTTAAAAGGGGTATCTCGACATACCCCATGCCTTTGGACAACTAGAAATTTCTAGTATTTTTGTTGCATTTATCTCCCATTTTCTGACCTGGGAATGCCTAATCAATAAGGCTAGAGAAGTTGTTACATTTTGCTCATTAGGTCCAACAAGCATAATATCATCAATATAGTGGACCAGTGTGATGTTCTGTGGGAGGGAGAGACAATCAAGGTCCTTGCAGACAATATTATGACATGGGACTGGAGAGTTGATATACCCCTGAGGGAGGACAGTGAAGGTATATTGCTGGCCTTGCCAGCTGAAAGCAAACTGTTTTTGGTGGTCTTTACTAATAGCAATTGAAAAAAAAAAAAAAACACATTTGCCAGATCAACAGCTGCATACCAGCAGCTTGACCAAGTGTTGATTTGGTCAAGCAATGATACCACATCTGGGACAGCAGCTGTAAATGGAGTCACCACCTGGTTAAGGTCACAATAATCCATGGTCTTCCTCCAAGATTCAACTCTTTTATGTACAGGCCCAACAGGGGATGTGGTGGGAATCATCACCTCTGCATCCTTCAAGTCCTTGATGTGGTACTGACCTCTGCAATCCCTCCAGGAATCCAGTATTGCATTCAATTTACTATTTTGCTAGGTAGTGGCAGGTCTGGTGGCTTCCATTTGGCTGTTCATACTGTAATAGCCCTCACTTTACAAGTCAGGGAACAAATTCAGGGATTCTGCAAGTTGCTGAGTATTTCTATTCCATTCTGGAATTGGGGAAATAAACACAGAATGGATCTGGGGACCACTGGTCCCACTGTGAGATGGACCTGGACTAAAACTCCATTGGTCACTTGACTTCCATAAGGTCCTACTCTGACTAGTGGGCCACAGTGACATTTTTGGTGTCCTGGAATTAATATCACTTCTGTGTTAGTGTCTAATAATCTCCAAAATATTTGATAATTTCCTTTTCTCCAATGCACAGTTACCCTGGTAAAAGGCTGTAGATCCCTTTGGGGAATGCTGGGAGGAAGATTAACAGCATAAATTTCTGGCAGTATAACAGAATCCTTCCCCAAGGGGACCTGACCTTCCCCTCATTCAAGGGGCTCTGGGTCTGTAAACTGTCTCAAGTCAGTCTGTTTCTGTAATACAAGTTAGACTTTTGTTCATTTAACCTAGAGCACTTCTGCTTATGCAGTTCAAGTAGGAATTTAGTAGACTGTCCCTCTATTTTATTTCTAGTTACCCCATGTTCTATTAGTCAACGACATAGGTTAATGCGACTCAGACTATTTTGATTAGTGGTTTAAGTCTGCTGTTCATTGTGGTAGCCATGTCCACCTTGTCTTTGGCCATTAAGTGCTGCCACTTGGCTTCTGCCACACCTTGGATCTGATCATCCCCACAGTGTTTAAGGATCCCAGTTCTATGACAGCAGTTTCCACAGTATTAACTGAATTACAGAGAAGAACAACCATAGTGCTCTTCAGGGAAGATGGAGTTAGTCTCACAAATTTATTCCTCACAGTCCTGGTGAAAGGTGTGTCCTCTGGATATTCCAGGGTTAGTTGAGAAGTTCTTACATGATAAATCCATTCTAACATTCCATTCTCTCTAAGCCTTTGGATCCCCTCATGTACATTACACCAGGGCAATTCTGGAATTTCGGCCTCAGGTAATGATAGCCATCTTTTGATTCATGTTTCAACCATACAACTGAACAAACTGTTAGGGCCCTTTCTAACCCCTCGAGCTCCAATATTGAATCCAGTATCTCTGCTTAGTGGGTCCACATCAATAAATTTCACCTGATCCAACTTTATATTCCTTCCACCATTATCCCACACCCTTCCCACACACATTCCCCTGATTTCTGCTTATATAAGTTGGAAAACTCATGCAGTTCTTTTGGAGTATAGCAAACTTCTTCATGGGTTACATTTTATATCCCACCTTTGAGGGCTTGTTATGACTGTAGTCTAGTTGTAGGCCTGGAAGAGAAGAGGGGTGGTTGGGGTGGGGATTAGAAGTGTTTTGCAAGCCAGTTACCTCAGGGTATTCCCTTGCAGTTTAATCTGGTCAGAAAGAATTAATCTATTCAGGTGGATGTCAGATGACAGACTCTTTGGGGCTGACTGGAGGTAGGTGGCTGTTTCCTCAGAGCAGACTGGAAGTTGGGAAGGTGTTTCCTCAGGGCAGTTAAATTGTTTAAGATGCAACTTTGAAGCCTTCCCCTGATCCTTTGCTTTTGTAACTGTATCCAGTGTATTTAGGAAAAACCAGCCAACATCTTTGTAACTTTTAACTCCACAGAACCTTGTTAATGTGTCAAAAACACCCTCACGCAGGGTGTGAGAATCTGAGTAGCCATATCCAGTGGTGATATTTTGCATATCTCTTTGCCAGCTCACACCATGAACTATCTGTGGCCTCTTGATTAGTTGAAAATCAGTCATTAGTGCCCTTGAGTCTAATCAGTGTAGAGAGTTAATTGCAAATATCCCAGAGCTAATTCAGAAATCCCATTTTTAAGACTATGTTTTTCGGGGGACTTCCGGGAAGATGGTGTCAGAGTAGGTAGGCAGGGCTCATCTCTTTCACAAAAACAATGGAGGAAGGGCCAAAGGTATCCAAGGGAGCTGCTTTGGGGATCTGCAGACCAGGAGAGTGCTGCGCATCATCCAGGAGGGAGAGGGAGGGAGAGACAAAGGGGCCAAATGAAAACCATGAGTTACTTGCCCCTGTGGCTGGGACAGCACATATACCCCACCCTCAAGGCGAATACCCTTGGTAAAACCCCTGGCTCACTGCAGCCAACTGAGTGGGGAAAGAAGGTCCTCCTTCCTGGTGGAAGAGGGTTTTGGTAGAGGGAAGAGAGTGGTTTCTCTTCAGTGAGTTTGGGCAGCTGAGTCCCCTCTGAATCTCAAGAAAGGCCCAACCAACACTGAAGAGGCCCCAGGGAGAGGGGAGGGGTGGGTATGATCAGGCAGGCTGTCACAACCAGCCTCCCTGGGAGAGAGAGGAACTAGGTTAGTGAGGGGATAGGTGGACAGGTACCTAACCAGAAGCCAGGAGAGAAGGAACCCAGGAGAGATAGCCTGCAATTGTTAGAAGCCAACTTGCCTGAGGGAAAAGAGGGCTGGGAGAGCCAGATGAGCTTTCAGAAACCTTCCTAACCTGTGGAATGGGTGCAGCTCAGGGTATGCCAGGTCACTGGTTCAATTACCAGTACCTCCTAAGAGAAAGGGTCCAGAGAGTGATCTAGTGGGTTGTCAGGAACCCAGCAGTCACCTTGTTTTAGGGGTTTTAATCTGTTACTTTATATATATATATATAATATAATATTATTATTATATTTTATTTTTAAATTCTTTGTCTTGTTTGCTAAAACCAGGTACCTTACCTGTGGAGAGCAGGCTGCATGTTGATTGATTGATGGGCACCGGCAGCCTGAGGTAGTACCTAGGGGCCTAAGTGGGAAGCCTGTTTTCCTGGGCTTTTTTTTTTTTTTTCCCCTCTTTCTTTGTTTCCTTTTTCTTATTTTTCTTTCATTTTTCCCTCTTCCATTATTTTTCTTTCATTGCACCTTCTCTTATTTGGTCTACATTTTCTCCCTTCTCTTCTCATCTTTCTGGTCTTTTATTTTATTCTGTATTTTTCTTGTTTCATTTTAAAATTCCACCTTTTTATTCTTATTCCATTGTATTTTTTGATTTTTCACTCTTATTTCTTATTTTTTTCCTGGCTCTTTTATGGTTCCTTTTTCTATCTTTTAAAAATTATTACTATTATTCTTTTTCTCTTCTCTCTTACATTTTCTATCATCTTAATATTTTTTCAAGGGAACACAGACAACAACAGGGATATAGAATAAGTGGAACTAAGTGTCAAAGAGGAACCTTAACACAAAAGAAAACAAAATAAAACCCTAGAATAGAAAGAGAAGTTAACCATCTGTATAAGCCCATCAAGATAAACAGATGCCTAGAAACCAACAAAAAATTACAAGCCATACTAGGAAACAGGAAGACATGGCCCAATCTAGTGAACAAACTAAAAACAGGAGGAGATGCAGAATGTGGAACAACTAATCAAGGATGTCCAAACAAATATAATGAATCAACTTAATGAAGAGAAGGAAGGGATAAAGGATATTAAGAAGACAATGGGGGAACATACTGAAGAAATCATAAACATATATAAGAAGATAACAGATCTTATGGTGATGAATGGCATAATGAAAGAAATAAAAATATGCTGGAAGCATATAACAGCAGACTTGAACAGGCAGAGGAAAGAATTAGTGACTTCAAAGACAGTACATCTGAAATCAGACAGATAGTAGAACAGATAGATAAAAAAATTCAGATAGATGAAACAATTCAGAAGGGAGTCAGAAAAATGAATGACAAGATGAAACACACAAATATTTGCATTATAGGCATCCCAGAGGGAGAAGAGAAGGGAAAGGGGACAGAAGGACTTTTGGAGGAAATAATGGCTGAAAATTTCCCAACTCTTTTGAGGGACATGGACATACATGTCCAGGAAGTATAGCACACTCCAAAAAGTATAAATTCTAACAGGCCTACCCCAAGACATGTACTTATCAAACTGTTAAATGCTCAAGACAAAGAAAGAATACTGAAAGCTGCAAGAGAAAAGAGATCCACCACATACAAGGGAAGCTCAATAAGATTAAGCAGTGATTTCTCATCTGAAACCATGAAGGCGAGAAGACCATGGTATGGCTTTAAGGTGCTCAAAGGAAAAAACTGCCAGCCAAGTATTCTGCATCCAGCAAAGCTGGCATTCAAAAACAAGGGGGTGTAGCATTTTGGTATTGTTTATGAATTCCAAAAATGGATATTGGATTATGTTTGCAAACTGGCCTGTCCCTCTGGGCATATTAGATTATATTGGATTCAGAGGTTTCACTTTTACTTGATTAAATAATGATTAAGGCTTTGAGTGGGCCACATCAGTAGGACATTGAAAAACTGCACCGCAGAGAAGGGAGGTTCGAGTTTTGAGCTAGATCCCGGGAAGTAAACACACAGGAAAAGAACACAGAGGAATAGAGACAGCTTCACAGACATGGCAGAGGCCCTGGGAAGAGAGACAAGCCATTTGCCTGATAGTCTACCGCTGGCCTTGTGGAAAGAGCAGAGCATGAGCTGGAGAGAAACAAGCCCCCAGAAGAGAGGAACCCAGGAAGCCTGAACCTTTGGCAGACGTCGGCAGCCATCTTGCTCCAACATGTGGCAACAGACTTTGGTGAGGGAAGTAACTTATGCTTTATGGCCTGGTAACTGTAAGCTTTTACCCCAAATAAGTACCTTTATAAAAACTAACAGATTTCTGGTATTTTGCATCAGCACCCCTTGGGCTGACTAATACAGGGGGAGTTCAAAATACTCACAGATAAACAGAAATTAAGACAGTTTGTCAACAAGAAACCTGGCCTTCAAGAAATACTAAAGGGAGTTCTTCAGGTTGAACGGAAAAAAAGAGGAGAGGCTTGGAAAAGAGTGTAGAAAGGAAGATTATTCGTAAGAATAACTAAAAAGTTAAAAAGAGAAATAAAAACAAAATATGACATACTTAAACATAAAGAAAAAATGGCTAATGTGAGTTCTGCTCTGACAGGCATAACATTGAACGTTAATGGATTAAACTCTCCAATGAAAAGACACAGATTGGCATAATGGATAAGGAAATATGACCCATCTATCTATATGTAGTCTACAAGAAGCCCACCTTAGACCCAGTGACGCAAGGAGTTGGCTAGTGAATGGCTGGAAAACTATTTTACATGCAAACAATAACCAAAAAAGCGTGGGAGTAGCTATATTAATATTGGACAAAATAGACTTTAAATGAAAACTATTGTAAGAGGCAAAGAAGAACACTATATGTTAATAAAAGGGGTAATCTGTCAAGAAGAAAGAATAATCAAACATTTATGTACCTAATGAAGGAGCCCCAGAATACATGAGGCAAACTGGAAAAACTAAGTGGAGAAATAGATGCCTTTACAATTATAGTGGGGACCTTTAATACACTTCAAAAGATAGGGATAGAAGGAAACTTCCTCAACATGATGAAGGGTATATATGAAAAACCCACAGCTAATATCATGTTCAATGGTGAAATGCTAAAGGCTTTCCCTCTAAAACCTGGAACAAGACAAGGATGCCCACTGTCACTGCTCTTATTTAACATTGTGTTAGAAGTACTTGCTTGAGCACTTAAGCAAAGGAAAAAAAAAGAAGATATAAAAGACATCCAAATTGGAAAGGAAGAAGCAAACATTTCACTATCTGCAGATGACATGATCCTATTCATAAAAGCCCTGAAAAATCTACAACAAAACTTCCAGAGCTGATAAACAACTTCAGTAAAGGCTCAAGAAATAATAAAAGATCAATACACAAAAATCAGTGGCATTTATGTACACCATTAATGAGCAATATCAGGAGGAAAACTGTACACAGAAAACTAAACAACATTGTTAAAGGAAATCAAAGAAGACCTAAATAAATGGAAGAATATTCCATGTTCATGGATTGGAAGACTAAACATCATTAAGATGTCTGGCCTACACAAATTGATTTATGGATTTAACTCAATACCAATAAAAATTACAACAGCACTTTTTACTGCATTGGAAACTAATTATGAAATTTATTTGGAAAGGCAAGTAGCCTCAAATAGCCAAAAACATATTGAAAAAGAAAAATGAAATAGGAGGAATCACCCTACCTAACTTTAAAGCATACTACAAAGCTACAGTGGTCAAAACTGCATGGTATTGACACAAGGATAGTCATACTGACCAATGGAATCAAATTGAGAATTCTGATATAGGTCCTCGCATATAAGGTCAACTGATATTTGACAAGGCCACAAAGCCCATTCAACTGAGACAGAATGGCCTCTAACAAATGATGCTGGCAGAACTAGAGATCCATATACAAAGGAATGAGAGAGGATCACCATCGCATGCCCTATACAAAAATTAACTCAAGGTGGATCAATGATCTAAATATAGGAGACAATACCATAAAGCTTGTAGAAGGTATGTAGGGAAGCATCTATGATAGGAAATGGTTTCATAAACTTTATACCCAAAGTGCAAGCAATAAAAGGGCAAATTGATAAGTGGGAGGGACCCCCTCAAAATTAAAAACTTTTGCACTTCAAAGGAGTTTGTCAAGAAAGTGAAAAGGCAGCCTACTCAGTGGGAAGAAATATTTGGTAACCATTTATCAGATAAGGGCCTAATATTCAGCATACATAAAGAAATTTTACATCTTGAAAATAAAAAGACAAACAACCCACTTAAAAACTGGGCAAAAGATTTAAATTGAATTTGAAATACAAATGGTTAAAAAGCACATGAAAAGATGTTCAACATCACTAGCTATTAGGGAAATGCAAATAAAAACTACAATGAGCTATCATCTAACACCTATCAGACTGGTGGCTATTATAAAACCAGAGAACTACAAGTGTTGCAGAGGATGTGGAGGAAAGGGAATCTTTACCCACTGCTGATGGGAATGTAGAATGGCGCAGCCATTGTGGAGGATGTTTGGCGGTTCCTCAGGAAGCTAACTATAGAACTGCCATATGATCCAGCAATCCCACTGCTATGTATATATCCAGAAGAATTGATAGCAGGGACATGAACAGATATATGCACACCAGTGTTCATAGTGGCATTACTCAGTATTGCCCAAAGTTGGAAGCAATCCAAGTGCCCATCAACAGATGAATGGAAAGCAAATTGTGGTATTTACAGACAACGGAATATTACTCAGCTGTAAGAAGGAATGCAGTATTAACACACGGGACAACATGAGGGAATCTTGAAGACCTTATGTTGAGTGAAGTAAGCCAGTCACTAAAGGACAAATATTATATTAACTCACTGATATGACCTAAGCAATTTGAGCAGACCCACAGAGCTAGAGTCTGGAAGATAGGTTACCAGGATACAGAAAGGGAGTAGAGTTTTGTGAGCCAATGCTCAATATGGGCAAAATATATCATAAGGTCGAAGGGGGTGGTTTGGCAGTGGATGGGGGTGTTTCTGGTGCAGAGATGTGAGTGGGGTCAGTGGTGCTGGATTGTGAGGGTGAGCAGGGTGGGGGTTGGGTGGGACTATCCATGGAACTGAGGGGAGGGCTGGAGGAAGGAGTAGGTGAACTCTGGGTACTTGTAGGTCTGTGGTTAAAACTACAATGGTGGGGATGCTTTTTAGAAAATCCTGTAGGGGAGGGTTATTGGGGTTAGGGGTATGCGAGAAAGGGGGACCTGGGGCATCCTTCTGTGGAATGTGAAAGGGTTCATCTTGTTATAGGGTGTTATCTCAGTGGGTGGAGACCCACACAATAAAAAAGAAAATATTAAATTCCCATCCTGGGGAGTCCTGTTAGGTTCTCAAATAGAGGCCAAGGGTCTCTCGAGATCATAGGCAGTGACTCATTAGAGAAGATGGACCAATATGTCAAGCCCTCAATATCAATACATGTAACTATGAACATTATTTAAAAATGCAACCTAGTGGATACCATGGGTCTGAGGAGAGGGGAAGGGAGGAAGGGAAGGAGTGCTGGGTATTTTTATGGCATTGGAATTGTTCTGCATGATCTTGCAATGACAGATACAGGCCATTACGCATTTTGTCAGAACTTATAAAGGTGTATGGTACAGAATGTGAACCATTGACCATGGTTAGTGGCAGTGCTTCAATAATTGTTCATCAATTGTAACAAATGTATCACACTCATGTATCATGTTACTAATAGGGGAGCATGTGAGAGGGGGAGGGGGTAGGGCATATGGGAATCCCTTATATTTTCTATGTGACTTTTCTGTTACCTAAAGCTTCTTTGAAAATAAAGTGAAAAAAAAAAAAGACACTGGGAGGACATACAGAAGAAATTGTCACCATATGTAACAGTTAACAGATCTTATGGGATTTCTTTCATGACATTCATTATTTTTTATTTTTAAAAATTTTACATATTTTTATTTTATTTTTTATTTTTAAGTTTTACATTTTGTATTTTTATTTTTATTTTGGCTTTGTTTTTGGGGAGGTTTTGAATTGCAGAAGAGGGGAGGCTCACTGGTGGGTTGTCGGTGGGGGGTGATATGTGGGGAGGGGTACACCTGGGGTATGGCTCTATGGAATATCAGTGTGTTCAAGTGGTCATGGGGTGTTGTCTTGGTGAATGGAGACCCACACAGTAACTGAAGGAATATTGAATTCCCATCCTGGGGAGCCCTGCTACATTCTCTAATAGAGTGGCAAGAATCCCAGAGTACACGGGCAGAGCCTAGCAAAGGAGGACAGACCACTATGCCAGGCTCTTGATATTGATTTTTGCACTTAATAAACTTGTTCTTGTGAACTGAACCTTGGCCTAGTATTATATATTGCCCAAGAGTTACCTCCTGAAAGCCGCCTTGTTGCTCTAATGTGGCCTCTCTCTAAGCCAAACTCAGCATATAAACTCACTACCTTCCCCCTGGTGTGGAGCCTGACTCCCAGGGATAAGATTCCCTGGCACCAAGGGATTATTACTAAGCACCAACTAGCGATGCATCTGGAAAAAATCCTTGACCCAAAGGGGAAATATTAAATACAAATGAATTTTTATGGCTAAGGGATTTCAAGATGAGGCTTATTCACACCTTAGGAGGATCTCATTGTCTGCCACAGTAAACAGTGCCTCAAGCAGGGGGGCTCCTGAGGGCTCTGGAGACATCTGGACACTATAGGCAGGGCAGACAACCTAGGAATTCGGCGCCCAGTCAGAGGGCCTTACGTTGGACTATATGAAACCTATCCCCCAGTACATTGGAGTTGGATTCATTCATAATTTTCCTACGCATTGTTCTTCAAGCCCTTTTATTTGTACCTGTACTTAGCACTATACCCATTAACTATGGGTCCCAGAGACTTAAATCTTCAGGCTGTTCATATGCCAGTTGAGCCCTGAAGCTCAGCAGAGTTGCAGCCAACACCTACTCTCCAGTTCATTGAATTCATCCAGGACAACTAATAAAAGGATAATGATGGACAAAGACCATCCCAAAAATCAGAGAGTATCCACAACTGCAAGCAAGACAGTTCCACTCACCTGCTCCATGGGATCTCAGCCCTTTCTCAATCAGAAGCAGAGTGGGCATCACCACCCCCAAATCCTCTAGATGGAGGAATGAACAAACATATGGGGGGACTGCAACTATGGCCTAAAGTAGACTTATTATTCTAGTAATGGGAGAACTTGTAACATCGATAGAAAGGCCGTGGTCACCAGAGGTTCTGAGGGGAGGGGGAGGGAAGCATAGGTAACATGGGGCATTTTTATGGCATTGGAATCATTCTGCATGATATTGCAATGACGAATACAGGCCATTATACATTTTGTCAAAACCTATAAAATTGTACGGTGCAAAGAGTAAACCATAATGTAAACTATAGACCATGGTTCGTAGCAGTGCTTCAGTGTGTTCATCAATTGTAATGTATCTCACTAAGGAAAGATGTTAATGGGGAAAAGTGTGGGAGGGGGAGATGGTGGGGTATATGGGAATCCCCTATATTTCTGACATAACATTTATGTAATCTAAAGCTTCTTTAAAAATAATAATACAAATCATTAAAAAAAAAAAAAAAAAGATTATGCTTTTTAAGAACAACTCACAGTACCCTGCTTGTATTATGGTTCTCTAGGGAAACAGAATTGACAGGAGATATCTGTAAATATTATAAGATTTTATAAAATTGTCTCAGGTAACCGTGAGGATGCATGAGTCCAAATTCTGTAGGGCAGGCTGCAAGCTAGGAACACCGATGAACGTCCTCAATGAGTTCTGGAGATGCTGGCTGTCTGAAGTAGTGATGGGAATTCTCTGACTATTAAAGTCGCTTCTCCTTTTAAGGCTCTCAGCTGATTAGATGAGATGTCTCTCAATGCTTAAAGCAAACTTCTCAGTTGATCGTAGATGTAATCAGTCACAGATGCAAACAACTCACTGATCATTTGAGTCTACAAAATGTCCTCACAGTACTATTAGGCCAGTGCTTTCTTGACCAAACAACTGGGCACCATTATCTGGCCAAGTTTACACATGAGCCTAACAATCACACTCCCTGTTCTCTACCCCCAACCTGTCTCCTCATAACCTTTACTCTAGATTTTGACTCAATGAGTTTGCTTTTTCTAATTATTTCATATCAGTGAGATCATACAACAGTTTTCCTTTTTTTCTGGCTTATTTCAGTGAGCATCATGTTTTCAATGTTCATCCATATTGTTGCATATATCAAAACTTCATTATTTTTTATGCCTGAATAATATTCCAGTGTATGTTTACACCACATTTTGCTTATCCATTTATCAGTTGATAGACACTTGGATTGCTTCCATCTTTTGGCAATTGTGAATAATGCCGCTTTGACATTCGTATGCAAATACCTCTTCAAGTCCCTGCTTTCAATTCTTTTGATTATATACCTAGAATTGAGATTGCCAGGTCATATGGTAATTCTATTCTTAACTTTCTGAGGAACTGCCAAACTGTCATCATGGGCTGTGGCTGCACAATTTACATTTCCACCATCAGTGAATAAGTGTTCCTGTTTCTTTGCAGCGTCTCCAACACTTGATATTTTCCGTTCTTTTAAAATAGTAGCTATTCTAGTGGGTGTGAAATGGTATCTCACTGTGGTTTTGATTTGCATTTCCTTGATGGCTAATGAGGTTGAACATTTTTTCACATGTTTATTGACCTTTTGCATATCATCTTTAGAGTGATGTCTATTAAGGTCTTTTTCCTATCTTTTGATTAGGTTATCTTTTTGTTTTTAAGAGGAAGTATTTCTTCATATATTCTGTCTATTAAACTTTTATTGGATATCTGGTTTGCAAGTATTTTCTCCCGTTGTGTAATTGTCATTTGACTTTCATGATAAAGTCCTTTGAGGCAAATTTTAAAAAAAATTTTGATGAGGTCCTATGGCAGTTTGAGATTATTGTATAAATCCCAAAAAGAGAAAGATTATATTTGTGAACTAATGTATTCCTCTGGGTGTGATACCCTTTGATTGCATTAAATTCAGTTGAGGCGCCTTTGATTAGATTACCTGTTAAGATCAGGGCTTCTGTTTCAACTCTGTCAGTAAAGCATGACTGAAGTTGAGTCCCTAACCCCTTGCTGGGTCTGATATAAATGGACTCACAGGAGAGACACACAGGAAGAGAGAACCCTGTCATTTTTTTATCCTGCTGTGTGACGGAAAGGAGAAGGATCAAATAGCTGAGGCCCTGGGGACACAGAAGCCATTTGCTTGGTAGCTTACAGCTGAGATTCGGAAGAAAGCAGAACAGCTGAGACTGATACAGGAGGCCCAGAAAGAATCAAGCCCTATGCCAGGAGAGAGAGGACTACAGGATCCCTGAAGCACGAAGCCTCAAGAAGGTGGGCCCATAGGGTCAAGAGCAGAGGGTGAGCCCACAGGGGAAGAAGACCAGCCAGAGGTCGGCGGCCATCTTGCTTTCAGCCTGTGGCAACTGCTTTGGTGAGAAAGCACCTCCTGTGGTGCCTTGAGATGGACTTTTTATGGCCTTGGAATTGTAAGCCATGACTTCCAATTAAACCCCCTTTATAAAAGCCAACAGATTTCTGGTACTTTGTATTGGCACCCCTTTGGCTGACTCATACAGGTCCCATTTATCTATTTTCTTTTGTTTCTTGTCTTTGATCATAATTTGCTTGATCCAGTTAATACATCCTGGCATTCATTAGTAAGTTCATAACTATTTTTTCTTTGTGCTGTCTCTCTCTTTTACAATGAAAAATCATCTGGGATTGAAGCATTTCAAATGAAGAGTGCACCACATATATTCCTCATCTTTTTGGGATTAATACTCATCTTCTTAAAATAAAACAAAACATAAGAAACTTCTCTTCTTCAGTTGCATCTCCTCCACTTATCAAAATACCATCTAATTTTCCTGTCATATAATTTTCACATATTGTTAGGTTTTGCTCATTCACTTGATAGGTACTTAAGTGAGGCATGCCCATGACTCATCCATGAGACCACACAGTAAGTGGGCAGATTGGGGCTATTTTCAGGGACCCATCTTTGGACTACATTATAGTGATGGCTTATTACGAGTGAGGGTCATGCAACAACAGAAAGCATTTCCAGCATCCCCTGATCCACTTATTGCCAAGAGTCATTTTGTCTCCTCTCCACAGTTTTCCCCCATTCTCCAGAAACAGTCTAGAAGTTTATGCAGTGTCTGAATGTCCTCCAGCTCAGGAAGAGTGTCCATGCTCTAGGAGGACACTCCCAGTCTACCAGCTGCCAAAGCCCCACACCAGGGCTGCTGCTCTCACCCCTAAGAGAAAATCAGTGCAAACATTTTGGTGCATATTAGCTTGACTCATGGAACATATTCTGAGTACCATGTCCATACCCTCGGAAAGGGGCTTCAAGGGATCATAATGAGGAATGGGACTTCTACCAATGATGGATAGTTTTTTTTTAAATTGTGGCTAATATGAACGAAGTTGCTATGAACATTACTGCACATTCTTTTGATGAACATGAGCAATCGTTTATCTTGGGTATATCTTCCAGATTGAAACACCTGGGTCATAGGGTATATGTTTGTTTAGCTTTTAGCTTTATCAGATACTGCCACACATTTTTCAAAGTGCTTGGACCAATTTCCACTCCCACGAGCAGTATATGAGAGTTCAATTTCCTCCACAAACCATTAGTATTGTCAGTATTTTCAATTTTAGCTATTCTGGTGGGTGTATATTGCTATCTCATTTTAATTTTAATTTACATTTCTCTGATGACTAATTGTGTTGAGTACCTTTTCATATGTTTGATGACCATTTAATTATCATGTACTGTGAGGTGTCTGCTCAAGTATTTTGTCCATATTTAATTATGGTGCCTGCCTTTTTATTGATTTGTAGGCATAACTTTTAAATTCCAACTCTGAGTCCTTTGTGGGATACATGCATTGTTAAAATGGTTTTTCTCAGTCTGTGCCTTGTATTATTACTCTTGTAATGTTATATTTTGATCATTGTTAATTTCAATGAACTCCAAATTATCAATCATTTAAAAATAATTATTGCTTTTTTGTATATTGTACAATGAATCCTTGTCTCTCCCAAGGTCATGGTGAGAGTCTCTTTTTGTTTTCATATATTTCTAGAAGTTTGCCTGTTTTGGTTTTCATACTTAGGCCCATGATCCATCTCAAATTATGTTATTATATTTCTTGCCTGACATGTGTTGTAGTATATTTACTACATAATCTCTGCTTAATTGCCAAGCAAAGTTTCTTGAAATTATAAGCAGGAATAAGGGTTAAAATAAACCCAAATCTTTCCTTTCAGGAACCACACAAGCTTCTTGCACCAAGGAAACCAGAAAATTTCACAGCCTTACCAGGAGGGAAGAAAGGTAATAGTTATGAAACATTCCCAGAGCCTTCTCCAGAGTTCACCAGAGTGCAATTCTGAAATCTTATCCCAGCTGGGTCAAGGAGTTATACCCCACTACAACCTCCAGACTTCCTGTGTCACCAAAGGGAAACAAAACAAAACAAAACAAAACTGAAAAAAAAGAAAACTACAGTCAACATGAGGTGGGGATTCAAGGGAACAGATTCAGAGCGTTGCAGCCTTCAAAGGAGTAAGGAGCAGGTGCAAGACAGTAGGGATACCACTCAGAAAGCGGGAAACACTCGTGAAGGCCACAGCCCTGAGACACAGGCAAGCTAGAAGACCGAGATTTAGTGATAAGAATATAGAATGCCCCCATTTCATGCTTTATCAGCATGTGAAGGCATCCTCAGGATAATGAAGTGATTAAATCTGAAACAGCTGCAAGACACAGACTCTTCTCAGAGGCAGAGCATAGGGAATCCCCAAAATTAAGCAATGAGATAAAAACCAGGTCATTATAGGAGTTTGAAGCCTCTGGTACCTATAGCTACAAAAAAAAAAAAAATCATTAAACACAACTCAACTCCTATACAGGTTAACAGAAATCATCACATTAAATTACTGCTTACCTCAGTCCTGTTCATTGATATAACACATTTAGTTCTCAAAAATAAATCACAAGGCATAGGAAAAGGCAAGAAAAAACATAGACTCAAGAGACAAAGCAATCATTTGAACCGGAATTAGGTATGGCATAGTGTATTAGTCAGCCGAAGGGGTGCTGATGCAAAATACCAAAACTCTGTTGGCTTTTATAAAGAGTATTTATTTGGGGGTAGAAGCTTACATTCACAAGACCATAAAGCACAAGTTTCTTCCCTCACCAAAGTCTGTTGTTGGAGCAAGATGTCTGCTGATGTCTGCAAAGGTTCAGGCTTCCTCTTTCTCTTAAGGTGCCATGGTCCCAGCTTCTAATATCAGCTGTAGGCTGGGATAAGTCTCATCTCTCTCCCAGGGCTCATTTCTCTCTGGGCTCAGCTGCTCTGCTTTCTCCACAAGGCTAGCTGTAGACTTTAAGTCTAATGGCTCACCTCTCTTCCTGGGGCCTCTGCTGGGTCTAATGGAGCCTTCTCTCCTTCCTCACATATCTGCTTCTCTGTGTATTTACTTCCTGGGGCTCCAGCATCAAAACTCTAACTTTCTCTTCTGCCATGCCATTTTCTCTTGGTGGGCAGGGGCTCAACATCCTACTGACGTGGCCCAATCAAAGCCTTAATCTTTATTTAATCAAGTAAACGTGAAACCTCTGAATTCAATACAATCTAAGGGTATCACTAGCCCAGTGGAACAGACCAGTTTACAAACATAAGCAGTATTTCTTTTTGGAATTAATCAATAATATCAAACTGCCACACATAGGTATTGGAATTATCAATTAAGGAATTTTAAAAAACTATGATTAACATGTCAACCCTCTAATGGAAAAAAATAGACAAAATGCAAGAATATTTGGGTATGACAACTCAAAAGCTAAAAGACAATCCAATTTTAAAAGGGGCAAAGGACTTGGATAGATATTTCTCCAAAAAAGATATATAAATGGACAATAAAAACATGAAAAAAACACTCAACATCATTAACCATTGGGGAAAGGCAAGTCAAAATGAAAATGTAATACCTCTTCACACCCGTCAGGGTGGAAACTGTGACGCCACTTCACACCCGTCAGGGTGGAAACTGTGACGCCACTTCACACCCGTCAGGGTGGAAACTGTGACGCCACTTCACACCCGTCAGGGTGGAAACTGTGACGCCACTTCACACCCGTCAGGGTGGAAACTGTGACGCCACTGCACACCCGTCAGTGTGGAAAATGTGATGCCACTGCACACCCGTCAGTGTGGAAACTGTGACGCCACTTCACACCCGTCAGTGTGGAAACTGTGATGCCACTTCACACCCGTCAGTGTGGAAAATGTGATGCCACTGCACACCCATTAGCATGGTTAATGTTAAAAGAAAGGTATTGTGGGAAGATGGCACAGTGGGGAACTCCAGGACTCAGTCCTGCCACCAGTACAACTGATGCAAATGCCTCAAAAGTCATGAGACTCTGGAGGCCAGAAGAATATCGAAAACATCCAGGGAAACCTGAGAGAAAGGGGCTGAAAAATTATGGTAAATAGCAGTAAATTTCTCTCTTTGCATGGTGGCTGCCAGTGCCAATTCCCCAATCTCACTGCAGTCTGCTACAGGTCCAGCCTCTGGGTAGCTTGCTGGTCACAGAAAGGGTGTGAAAATCCCCTTACCCAAGCCTGGGGCACAGCCAAACACTCATCTTGGCTTTTCATTAGTGACTTCAGATCACTGGGACCCAACTCTGAGGGCACTCACTGTTACAACCCACCCCGTGTAAAGGCAAGGGTGGCCATTTCCTCAACCCTCACTGGACAAAGCCACCCTGGTCAAAGACTAGGGTGGAGGACACTTAATGAAACTACACTTCCTCAAGGCTGTGGGAGGCAGTTGAAGGTCTGCACTTGCTGGGCAGGCTAAGAAAGCTCAGCTTTAGGAACCATGGAAGAAGCCCTTGGTCCCCTTCCTGACCCCTTCCACAGGGAAATCTGAAGCTGGTCTGTGCTCCTTGCATGGGGGTTTGGCTGGGAAAGACTGACTTAGAAAGGTCTTCTCTGGCATGCCTCTACTCCCAGAATAGGAACTCCATGCAAAAGTAGCTTCAGACAATAAAAGTGGGTAAGAAACTAGGGAGGTGGCCAATCTTTGGAAAAGGCTTGATGGCTTCAAACACCCAGGAAAGGACTCTTGTAAACAGGGGAACTGCAAAACAACTAATAAGCAAAAGCCCAGGATAAGACACAGGCCCCAAAAGGCATGGAAATCCTGCATGTTGCAATTGCCTTGGGCAGACGTTCATGAAAGGAGGGCTGAAGCTCCAGAAAATCACTTTCTGATCACTAGGTGATTACAAAAGCAAGAAGCAGAGTTATCAGGTAATAAACACCAGAGTTAACATTTTAAAATATTAAAATGTACAGTGTGCAACAAAAGAATACAAGGAAATGATGGCCCATTCATAGGAAAACAATCCAGAAAACACCAATAAAGAAGACAAAAATGTAGACATAATGAACAAAGACCTTAAAAAAGGATTTTAAAATTGGTCAAGTACATGAAAGAAAATACAAAGAACTAAAGGAAATCAGGAAAATAATGAATGAGCATTATCAGAATATTAGTAATGGCATAGAAATTTTAAAAAGGAATCAAACAGAACTATTGGAGTTGAAGACCACAATAACTGAAATAAAATTTAGCAGGAGGGTTTCAAGAGTAGATTGAGAGTCAAAGACAAGACACTTGAAATGAGTCAGCCTGAGGATCAGAAAGATAAAAGATTTACAAAAAGCAAAAATAGCCTAAGCAAATCTGGGACACAAACAAGTGAAATAATATATGCATTATGGGAGTCCCAGAAAGAGCAGGAAAAGAGGAAGGGTGAAAGAATATTAAAAAATGTAATGATGGAGAACTCCCCAAACTTAAAAAAGATGTGAATATGAACACCCAAGAAGCCCAGAGAGCACCAAACAGAGTAAACATGAAGAAAAATACACCCCATCATATAGTTTTCATGCTACCAAATGCTAAGGACAAGGTGTGTGTCCTGAAAGCTGCAGAAGAAAAGCAAGGTGTCAGGTACCAGGCAACCCCAATTAGACTGCCGACTTAGCAGAAACCACAGAAGCAAGAATGCAGTGGGTTGAAATACTTAAAGAGCTGAAAGAAAACAATTGCTAGCCAAGAATTTTCTACCTGATGAGACTTTCTTTACAAAATGAGGCAAAGATGAAGACATTCCCAGATGTACAAAAGCTGAGTGAGTACATCACCACTAGACCTGCCCTAAAAGCAATGCTAGAGGGAACTCCTCAGACAAAGGAAATGGCACTAGACAGTGGTTCAAAGTGGCTTAAAGATATACGACCTGCAGTAAAGTTAATTATATGGGTAATATATGCCAGTGTTATTTAGAGAATTGTTTGGAATATAAATCCACTTCTTCCTACAGGTGCTAAAATATGTAAATACATTAAAAGTTATGATAAATCTATGGTTTTAGGCATACATTGACAAACAAACAAATGGTAACATGTAACAAAAAGGTGGGGGGAAAGAAAGGTATAAGAAAAGTATATGTGCATGCTATTGAATTTAAGCTGGAATCAGACCAAATATGATTGCTATATATTTAGAGTGTTTATATTTTAACTCCATTGTAACCACAAGGAAAATAGATGAAAAATATGCCCAGATAAAAAAGAGGGCACTCAATATAGTACAACATAAAAAAATCCAATAAAAGACTAAATGGCAAAACTGCAGAAAAAGTCTTGTATTATCAGTAGTGACTTTAAATGTAAATGGATTAAACTCTCCAGGCAAAAGGCAGAGATTGACAAAATGGATTAAAAAAATGAATGATCCAAATGCAAAAGACTCATCTTAAATTCAAAGACACAAGTAGGTTAATGGTAAAAGGATGAAAAAACTGTAGCACGCAAGTAGTAACCAAAATCGAGCTGTGGTAGCTATAATGATATCTGAAAATATAGACTTTAAATCAAAACCAATTCTGAGAATAAAGATGGTAATTTTATACTGATAAAGGTGACATTTCAACAAGAAGATGTAACAAATATAAATATATATG
>JAQZBX010020655.1:0-10045 GCA_029593785.1 Cabassous unicinctus
AGTGACACAGGGTCCAGGGATGAGGGTGCAAGGGCCTGAGTATGTGTTTCAGGCATTTTCCTTTCATAGAGGATGAAGAGGGAAACATAATCACATTTGGAAATTGTTTAACGTAAGTGTAGTTGTAACCATCATTTCTCATCTCACAGTCTATTACTATTATCTGAAGTCTGAATCCAAATTAAGTTAGGTTCACTTGGAAACAGGACTTCAGTGTACTTTGTGATTTCCTTAAATGGTTCCTGAGTTTGGAGGACATAGGAGTTTATCTGGATTTGACTATTAGGTAAAACAAAATTGAACTATATTAGTATTAAATCCCCAAAGTGTTTTTGTGTGTGGTATCATAAAGTCCTTTTAATTGTTTTCTATGAAAAGTTAGGTTGAAATCTTCATTTCTTCTGAGCTTTAACAGATATTGGATCCAGTATATCTCTGGCATTGCCAACCAGTAAGTCAGACTCTGTTACATTTCCAGCAACACTACAAATCTCAACGCAATGAGCTCCTATCAGCTGGCTGAGGCAGAGAGCCAGCCTTTCTCATAGATACCACACTCCAATTCTTTCTGGCAGGGGGTTCTGATATATAAACAGAGCTGCTGCCTGCAGCTCTACAATCTCTCAGCTCTGTATTCTAAGGTTCCAAACACTCTTTTGGACTCTTGACTTATGTGGCCCAGAATTCCACCAAAATACTGGCACCCAAAGTTTCCCCTCTCTCAAGCCAACAGGGAAAACCACTACTTCCTTTAACCTGCTCTTTCTGATAAGAGGGACCTCACAGCCTAGTTTTTGGGTCCATAGTGAAATGTCTGCTACTATTCTTGATATTACAGCACTATCTTTCCCAGGGTGTTATAGTTGAAGAAATGTCAGGTATAGGCTTTAGTTACCTGGAATTTCCACTACCCTTAACTAGAACCCACTTGTAATCCACCTGACATTACCATATTTCCTTATTAATAGTAATTTTCTTTTGGGAACTCCATTTATCTTTGTCTCTACTTCTGTTGGCAGGAATGGCAAAGTGTTGTTGAACAAAGCTTTATCTCTGATCCATTTTTCTTTTCATTCATTACTTTTACATTCATTTACTGAACATCTACTGTTTGTCAGGCATTGCTCTTGGTCAAGAATTTGAAAACGTTCTGTAAAAGGCCAGATAGTAAATATTTCAACTTTGTGAGCCATAAAGTCTATGTTACAACTACTCAGTTGGCTTTTGTAGTGGCAAAACAGCTATAAGCAATGTGTAAATTAATGGGTGTGACATGTTCAATAAAACTTTATTAAAAAAACAAACAGGCTGCAGACCAGACTTGGTCTGCTGATGGTAATTTGCTGAACCTGTTCACAACTAGCAAACAAAAAAACAAAAGAAAAAAACTCCCTGTTTTGTTGGGGCCTATATCATAGATATATAAATAAATCAGCCACTTCAATGTTAATAAGTCATAAAGAGAAAAATAAAACCACAGAGTAAGATAGAGAAAGTATATATAGGAAAGTTCAAAAATACAGTTCCACTAGGATATTCTCTACTTTGTTGCATATTGAAATTCCTTTCTCTGAACCACTACAAAGCTTATTCTTGGTTTTTATTATTCAGCAAATATGCACTTAGTATTCACTGTGTGCAAGACATACATGTTATGGGAAAACCATTATATAAGCCAAATTTCCTTCCTATAAGATCACACCATGGAGGGAGGGAGAATGTATACTATTAACAACATCTAGATCTAGGCGTTCTGGGGATATTTTAAACTGCTAAATTGAAAAATATTTCCAAAAACCGATTCCTTATTTCTTGATATAGCCTTAAGCATGATACATTACATGAACTAATAAAAATTAAAAATAAAGGTATCACTCTTTATTTTAATGGTTACATGTAAAAAGATGTCAAGAGAAAAGCAGTAGGTTGTCTTTTAGGGCAGTGTTTTAATTCAGCCAGTTTTTGCTGTGATAAGCACAGGAATCCAGTGCTTTAGAAAGCCTAAACATTCAAATCATCAAGCACTTAATTGCCAGCACTGTGACAGGGGCATGATCAAAGATCTTTATTGATATGGTTTGAGAAGAAAACAATAAAAAATAAAACACTTCAATTGTGTGAATGAGTGAAAACTCCTTCAGTCAGGGGCCATTTGTATTACATCATTACATTCTTCATCAGTAACTATATGACACATGACATAGAGTTAAACTTCTATTCTGGTTTAGAAGTAAGCATTTTGAGAAGGGAGAGTTTTTTTAAATACTTTTGCAAGTTTTCATTGGGAAACTACTATGAGTCAAACACTTCTGGTTACATGGAGTTACAAGGTTGAACAAGAAAGATATGTAAGATTTTTGTCATCAGAGGCCTCATTTTTGAGTGTGGGATGCAATCATGTAAATAGACAATTGTAGCAAGGTGTGATAGGTGCTGTGACAGAATATAAGTGGGTGCCAAAGAAGCAGAACATGTGTGGACTGAAGTATTTAGAGAGGAGAGCAGGCAGAAATGGAAATTGTATTGATCCCAGAGGACTTAGTAGGATTTCTATAAGAGATGAGACACTGAGGAAATTTGGTGCGGTGGGGGTGGGAGGAATATAACACAATCAGCGAGGCAGGAGTAAGCATGCGGTGTAAAAGTGTAGAGTCCATAAGCTGTGCTGGGATGAGTGGGAGGACTGGTTTTAAGGGAGTGAGACACACCAGTGAGAATACATTTTACTAGATGGTAAGGGAAAACTGTAGATTATTGAACAAGGAATAAGAGAAAGAAAGTAGGGTTTTAGAAACAATGGACTAGTATAAGTACACACAATGGATTAGAGACGGCAGAGACTAGCAGGAGAAAAATCAACTATATATCACTGAAATAAGTACAGGCCTAGATTAGTGTGGTGATAAAGGGAAAGGAGAGAAGGGGATAAACTGAAAGGCAGTTCAAAGGAAGAAATGACAAGACTCAATGACAGGCTGAATACTAGGTATGAATGAGAGGGAAGAGAAAAAGACAGTCTGGCAGGATGTTGATACCAGTGACAGAAACAACATAGTACTTGGAACTGAAAACCAGATGATCAAAGTGACATACCACTTGTGCCATATGTCTGAAAGCTCTTCATCAGAGATACAAAGCTGAAAGGAAATTTGTCTCTAGATTTTTCTCCTCCAGCAGTATATGGGTAAATTTTGAACCCTTATAAAAAGAAGCCCTCTAAGGCACTAGCTGATGTGACCTCATGTGTCAAACTAAATTAAAGGCCCACAGAGTGAGGGTCAACTCTGATGTCTATAAAACTTAGAACTGCAAAGAGACATCATATTCTCCTTGTGAAGTTTCATCCAGTTCACCTACAATCCACAATGAAAGATCAAATAACAATACTTGATAGGCCCTCACTAAAGATTTAATTTGGACTGAGGATAAGAAGGTTAACAAGAAGTCAGTGGGGAGCTGGCCAGCCTCTCTACCATTGCATACCATATAAGCACTGTGGAGAAAGAACAACTTTGATAAATCACAAAGTCATTGCCCAATTAGGCAAAATGGGATAGCCATTTCTGAAATGCAGGTGTAATGTGCTTTCCAATGACTACATGGAGAAATTCAATCACAGAACCACATCTTATCAAGAATTTGTTTCCTCTCTACTCTACTCATATGTTTGCCTTTGACAGAGTGTTCCAGACTACAAACATATTTGTTAAGAGCAGATAATGTTATTAAATAACTGGACATCTATATATTTATGAACCCAAAATGGAAAGAAGCAGTTATTCTTTCTTGAAGTTGCATTGATACATGGAGATAAAGCCTCTTGAATGACAGCATACATGAATGCAGAGATGTGATACAAAAGGAATGCATTTTCATCACCTCAACTAATAAGGAGAAATTACCTGTTTTCTTTGACATAGGCTGCTATTTTTCAGACCACCAGAAAATAGAATTTTTCTTTGGATTTATTCATAATAATATAAATAAAAGTCAAATATAGTGTAAACATAGTTTAACTGAGAAAGGTACTCCTTGTAACTGGCAGTGACAAGGAATTGGGACATTTCTTTCTAAAAGGAAGATAAAGTAGGTTTTGTAAAATTCTGAGTCAAACCCTATTGTTTTCTAAAGGCAAATACCATTAACACCTATCAATAGCCCCTTTTCAAGAGTTAAAGAAAATTGTACACTGTGAGAGAAGAGAAAATGTATTTCTCCATGGTTGGTCAAGCCTAGAATTCTCTATAGAAAGAATCATTAAGGAAGAAACCAGAGACTTTTTATGACCTGGAAGCAATGGTGAAGAAAGCAGACCTGCATACAAAACAAATGGGAAATGCCATTTTGAGTTGGTGGCTCTAGCATGCTGTTGTGTATCTCTGGCAATACACAAAGTTGGGGCAATCTTTTAATACTAGACTTGGGTTTCTGGCTGTACTAAACCTGGTGTTTATAAACTAGCTGCACTAAATTTCCAAATTTATAATATGTTTAGAAAGTGGGTTGAAGAAATTTGGTTCCAAGTCCCTTGTTTCATATGCTTAATTATTCTGACAAACTGTTTTAAAATTTTATGTACATTTTCCTTTAGATCCATGGCAATCTCATTGCAGTGTGAGTATAGCATTTAAACTGGTATTGTTTCAATTAGTCTGCATTCCTATGAATAATTTGCCTTGCTTTGTCTAAATTGTTCAGCTCAGAGTTGTTTCGGAAAACATGGATTCTTTTTTTAAAAAAAATTTAATTGCATTATATTCCCAAGCACAGAGTCTAGGATATGGTAGGCACTTGATAAATGTTTGTTGGGTAAATAAATGACTTTCCCTTCAGTCTTAGATTTTGGTCTACTTTTTAATAATGTTAACCAAATAAACTGGCTTGTATTGGAATGCGGAACCATCTTCATGGATATTGGGATTTGCTTCATAACACTTGATGATTTATGGTTTAAGGATGGAAATGGAAGCAAGGAGAAACTTGAGTCTAAATCTTTAACTAGCCATTGCTTAACCTGTATCATTCTGAGCAGAAAGAGCCCTGAACTTAGAGTCTACCACTTGGGAGGAGATACTCATCCACACAGTTAATATATTTTTATAACAGAATCGTATTATCTCTGAAATGGTAATAATACCTACCAAACAGTGTTGTTTAAAAGTTTTAGGAAAGACAGACAGAAATAAAGAAAGGGGAAAAGAGAAAAACAATCATAAACAAAAGTATAGCTCATAGCTAAACTCTTTGTATTAGTTTGTTTTAAAAAAATGGCACCTGATTATGTGTCTTCTATGATCGAGCAATCTCTTTCTCTAGCTTTCCATCTTCTACCAATACTAGCCTACCCAGAACCATGTTGAAGGTTAACAATTCCTGCTTTAGAATGTTTATGAGCAGTATCTGATAAAAGTAATGGAAATAATAATAAATATCATTTACATGTGGATTTCTATATATGCCTAACACTATTCTAAGCATACTACTTATATCATACTTTTTCTTAATAATAGTCCAGCAAAGTAGTTATTATTCCAATTTACATATAAGAGGTTCAAGTTTGGCAGTAGGACCTGGCATTCAAATACAAGTCTCTCTAGCTCTAGAACCCAGGAACTTTTGTAAAAATAATTGAAGACTAACATTATATTTCTCCTTGAACTTCTATTTGCCTTCACTTGAAATGCAATCATTCTCTATCTTACCTAGAATATTTGATCATGTTTGCTGTACCCTTGTTAACACTTTCTGCATTATCTCTTTTAATAATGGGCCTCCAATTTAACACAGTATTTTACCTAATCTATATTAAATAAGGAGTAGATAACCTTATATATCCTACATGAAATGTTCTTTTAATATTCCTTCATGTACAACTGCAATTTCCCCTGCATTGGTACTGCCTTAATTAACATCCATTTGAAACAGTAAAATGAGCTCCATGAAAAAGGTATTGAGTTATTGTTAATCACTCACAATTGGACACTCACCTAAATAGAACAGATATTAAAATATATAATGATGTTTCCTAATTTCTTTGCTGGATAAATCAATAGGAAACACATTTTAAAGGTAAGTTGAGAGGTGATATTATCAATATGGTGATGTAAGATATCCCCTGGAAAAGTCTTCCCTTAGAATCAACTAATAAAGGGACAAATCCAACTTGCTTAGAACTCTGAAGGACAATAGAGACTGGAGAAGGACTCCACAAATGCTTAATCAGAGAAAAAGAGGAGTAATCTCCAAGATCTGGTAAGAGACTTTGTTCCCAGTCCTGTCGGTCCAGACACCTCCCTGTCACTCGATCCCATGCACCTTGGAATCTGAGGCAGCACAGCCTGGTTTCCTCCTGCCACAGATGCAGAATATAAAGTCACTCACAACTGTGAGTTAGAACCCCACACATATCCAGGCACAAGGATCCAAGTCCTCAGAGCCCCAGGGCAGAGCAAAGAAGCTGAGGAGTGCTGCGTAAAAAAATGGCCCAAAGGTGTGAACAGAAAAAAAAGAGAGAACTTGGCAGAACTTTTGGTAAGAAGCCTGCTCACTCAATGCAGTCTCTGTTAGCTGAAACACCTAAACAAAAAATGGACCTTTTGGGTTGACCCACCATTCTAGACTGACTCCATGTGGGTCCCTGGTGTGGATTATCCTAATGGGGAAGAAAATGGAGCCAAAAAAGCTTCACAGAAAAAAAAAGGGGGTGGAGAAATTGTCTTGTAAGACACAGTGGGTCCCAGAACTGAAAAGTATAAGGAAAGGGGGGCACTGAGTGAGGGAGAGAATTTAAACAAATCGTAGGAGCTGGGGAGGAAATTCTGCGCAAAAACAAACCAAAGCACTTAAGATTTCCAGAGACGGAATAGAAGAAAAGAAACTTTCTCCTGGAGATGAAACAACTGCACAAAAAGTGCAAATCTTAAAAATTGTACCACATATCTAGGTCTAGAAATATATGAAGAAGAGCTGAGAAAATGTGAACAGTTAAACATGGGCTACTCTAAAGTTTCAGAACAAGATGGCATCTTTAAGACTTCAAAGAAAAGCCTTAATACAAAGCCAGCCAACAACAAAACCCTAGAAAAGAGGGAGAAATTAACCTTCAGAATTAACATATTAACATACTCAGATGCCCAAACATCAGCAAAAATTTACAAGTTATACTAATAAACAGGAATATATGGCTCAGAGGAACAAACTAAAATTTCAAAGGAGACACACAATAAGGACCAACTAATCAAAAAAGTTCACACAAATCTCTTAAATCAATTCAAGGAGATGAAGGAAAATATGAATAAAGAGCTAAAGGATATTAAGGAGACAATTAATGAGCATGAAGAAGAATTTGAAAATATTTAAAGAAATATAACAGAGAGAATGGGGATGAAAGGCACAATAATAGAGCAAAAAATACACAAGAGGCATACAACAGCAGATTAAAACTGGCTGGAGATACAATCAGCAATCTAGAAGACAGGATAATCAAAATCATAGAGTCAGAAGAACAGATAGAGAAAAGAATAGAAAAAATTGAACAGTGTCACATGGATTTGAGTGACAGCATGAAACACACAAACATATACATCATGGGTATCTCAGAAGGAGAAAAGAAGGGAAAAGGGGCAGAAAGAATATCTGAGAAAATAATGGTCAAAAATTTCCCAACTCTTATGAAAGATATAAATATGCATGTCCAAGAAGCACAATGTACTCCAAACAGAATAAATCTTTAAAAAAAAAACTACTCTGTGACACATACAAATCAGATTGTCGAATGCCTAAGATAAAGGGAGAATTCTGAGAGCAGCAAGAAAAAAGTGATTCATCATATACAAGAGATCCTCAGTAAAACTAAGGGCTAATTCCTTATCAGAAACCATGGAGGTGAGAAGGCAGTGGTATGATATACTTAAGGTACCAAAAGAAAACTGCCAGCCCCAAATTCTTTATTTACCAAAATTGTCCTTCAAAAATGAAGGAGAATATTCACAGATAAACAGAAACTAAAAGAGTTTATACACAAGAGAATTTCCCTACAAGAATTCCTAAAGGGAGTTCTGTAAGTTGTAAGGGAAATACAGTAGAGAGTGGCTTGGAATAGTGTGAGAAATGAAGATCTTTAGTAAGGGTAACTAAAAAGGTAAATGTAACTAAAGAGGTAAATGCAAAACCCAGTAGTACTGTATCCTCAATATACAGCTATACACTTTAATTCCTATAAGTCAGAACACAAATAAACAAGGATAAGGCACATTTCTTGATAACGGACACCCAGAAAAAATATAAATAATTTTCTGTTGGGACGAAAACAACAGAGGGGAAGCAGAGAGATAGAGGAGAAGAGAACGTGTATGCTCTTGAAGCTAATTTTATATCTTTTCAAATTAGTAGCTTATAGATGTAGGTTGTATAATACAAACCCCAGGGTAACCACGAAGAAAATATTTTAAAAATACACAGAAACAAAACAAAAATGAGAAAGGGATCAGTCAGATACATCACAAAAATTCAACTACAGAAAAGGATGTTGCAAAATAGGAAAAGGGAGAGCAAAAAAGATATGACATATAAAAACCAAAGGACAAAATGGCTGAAGTACTGCCTTTACAGTAATAACACTGAATGCTATTGGAGTGAACTCCCCAATCAAAAGACACAAATTGGCAGAATGGAAAAAAAGCATGATCCAACTATACGTTATTTACAAGAGACTCACTTTAGACGCTAAGGCCCAAGTAGATTGAAAATGAAAGGATGGAAAAAGATATTCCAGAAATCCTGCTCAAACTCTTTAAAAAAATTAAACAGGAGGGAATACTGCTTAACTCATTCTATGAGGCCACCATCATGCTAATACCAAAGCTAGAAAAAGATATTACAAAAAAAGAAAATTACAGACTAATCTCTCTTATGAATATAGATGCAAAATCCTCAACAAAAGATTTGCAAATAGAATCCATCAGCATATTAAAAGAATTATAAACCATGATCAAGTGCATTTTATCCCAGGAATGGAACCATGGTTCAACATGAGAAAATCAATTAATATAATACAACACATTAACAAAACAAAGGGGAAAAACCACATGATTATTTCAAATGACACAGAAAAGGCACTTGATAAAATTCAGCACCCCTTACTCATAAAAATATACTTAGAAAAATAGGAATAGAAGGTAACTTCCTCAACATGATAAGGGGCATATATGAAAAACTCACAGCTAACATCATACACAAAGTCTGAAAGCTTTCCCTCTAAGATCTGGAATAAGGCAAGGATGCCCATTATTACCACTGTTATTCAATATTGTTCTGGAAGTTCTAGTCAGAGCAGTTAGGGAAGAAAAAGAAATAAAAGGCATCCAAATTGGAAAAGAAAAAGTAAAACTTTTAATGTTTGTAGATGACATGATCCAATATATAGAAAGTCCTGAAAAATCTACAACAAAACTATGATCTAATAAATGAATTCAGCAAAGTGGCAGGGTACAAGATGAACACAGAAATCAACGGTGTTTCTATACACCAGTGATGAGCAATTTGAGGAGGAAATAAGAAAAAAAATTCCACATACAATAGCAACTAAGAGAATCAAATATCTAGGAATAATATTTAACCAAGGATACAAAGAACTTATACATAGAAAACTCCAAAACTTTGCTAAAAGAAATCAAAGAAGATCTAAGTAAATAGAAAGACATTTCGTGATCATGGATTGGAAGACTAACTATTGTTAAGATGTCAATTCCACTCAAAATGATTTGCAGATTCAATGCAATCTCAATCAAAATTCCAACAGCCTACTTTGCAGATATGGAAAAGGCAATTATCACATTTATTTGGAAGGGTAAGAGTCCCTGTGGCAGTTTGGTATTGTTTATGAATTCCAAAAATAGATATTGGATTGTGTTTGTAAACTGTTCTGTTCCTCTGGGCATATTAGATTTTATTAGATGCAGAGGATTCACTTTTACTTTTTCAAATCGAGACTAGGGCTTGTATTTGACCATATCATTAGGGTGACTCGATTTGAGTCCCTGCCCCT
>JAQZBX010020655.1:10145-32927 GCA_029593785.1 Cabassous unicinctus
AAGAAGCTGGGACCATGGAGCCTTAGGTGGAAGAAGAAGGCTGAACACTTGCAGAGACCAGCAGCCATCTTGCTCCAAAATATGGCAACAGACTTTGGTGAGGGAAGTACCTTACTCTTTATAGCCTTCTGACTGTAAGCTTCTACCCCAAATAAATACCCTTTATAAAAGCCAACAGATTTCTGATATTTTGCATCAGCACCACTTTGGCTGATGAGTACGGGCCCTATATATCCACAATAATCTTGAAAAAGAAGAAGAAAGTTGGAAGACTTACATTTCCTGACATTAAAGCTTATTACAAAGTTACAGTGGTGAAAACATATGTTGCTGGCACAAGATAGATACAGACAAATGGAATTGTATTGGGAGTTCAGATATAGATCCTCGCATCTATGGCCATTTGATTTTTGACAAGGCTGCCAAGTCCACTCAATTGGAAAAGAATATTCTCTTCAACAAATGGTGCTGGTAGAATTGAATATCCATATGAAAAGAATGAAGGAGGCCTCTTATCTTACACTAAATACAAATATTAACTGAAAATGGATTAAAGACCTAAAAATAAGTAACGGGAATATAAAGCCCCTAGAAGAAAACATAGGGAAGCATCATCAGGAGCTTGTGTTAGACAAGCAATTCTTAGACTTTACACCCAAAGCAGAAGCAATAGAATAAAAATTGACAAATGGGAACTCATCAAAATCAAAACCTTTTGTGCATAAAAGGACTTTATCATGAAAGTGAAAAGACAACCTACTCAATGGGAGAAAATATTTAAAAAACACATATCTGATAAGGATTTAATATCTAGAATCTAAAAATAAATTCTACAACTCAGCAATAAAAAGAAAAACAACCCAATGAAAATATGGGTAAAGAACTTAGACATTTCCCCAAAGAAGATATACAAATGCCTAAAAAGCACCTGAAAAAATGCTCATTAGTTTTTAGGGAAATGCAAATCAAAACCAAAATGAATACCATTTCACATCCACTAGAATAGCTACTATTAAAAAAAAAAAACATACAGAAAATTACAAGTGTTTGGAGTGGATGTGGAGAAACAGGAACACTCATTCATTGCTGTTTGCAATGTAAAATGGTGCATCCATTGTGGAAGACAATTTTGAAGTTCCTCAGAGATCTAACTATAGAATTACAGTATGACACGGAATCTGTCTATTAGATATATACCCAAAATAATTGAAAGCAGGGACTCAGATATTTTCACACTGATATTCATTGTGACATTATTCACAATTGCCAAAAGATTGAAGCAACCCAAGTGTCCACCAACAAATGAATGGATAAACAAAATGTGGTATATATACAATGGAATATTATTCAGCATTAAAAAGGTATAAAGTTCTGGTTAATATGACAACATGGACAAAACTTGAAGACATTATGTTGAGTTAAATAAGCCAGAAACAAAAAGACAAAATTGTGTGATCTCACTGATATGAAATAATTAGAATAAGCAAATGCATAAAGTTAGAATCTAGAATATACATTACCAGGGGCTTGGTTGGGAGTAGGGAATGTGGCATTAATGCTTACTTGGTACAGAATTTCTATTTGAAGTGATTGTAAAGTTTTGGAAATGGATGGTGTCAATGGTAACACCACATTGTTGTTGTAATTAATACTACTGAATTATATATGTGAATATTGTTACAAGAGAAAACATAGGACTGTAATACACAGTGAGTGCTATTGTAAATGATGGACTATAGTTAATAGTACAATTATAAAAATGTTCTTTCATGAATTATAACAAGTGTAGCATGCTAATGCAAGATGTTAATAATAGGGAGGTACATTGGAAAAAATACACCTAATGTAAACTATGGACTATAGTTAACACTACAATTATAATATTTTTTCATCAATTGTAACAAAGCTACCATACTAATGCAAACTGTTAATATGGGGCAGGAATGCTATATTTTTAATGATTTTTTCTGTAAACCTACAATTTCTCCAATTACAAATTTAAAACATGTAAGTTGAAAATAGATTCGCCTTGATGTTCTAAAAATATTGGCGTCAGAAAATATCATTAAATAAAACTGATAGGATTTATTTTTCTAAAAGTTTTAGATACAGCATGTAATATTCCATTTGTGTACATTTTTGAAGTACACTTATGGAAAATATCTTATTTTTCCATTGTCTAGGGTTTACTTTTTCTTTTTCATCCAAAGATAGTATACATTTAAAATACGTGTTTTGAAAACAGTCGTCTAGGAATAAATTGTCCTATGAGTACCTGCTTTTAAAAAAAATATCACTTTCCAAGAAAAGAAACTGTATGATACAGGTTACCCAGAGGTTATATACAGAAGTAATGTGCTGCCTTGCAGGTAAGATGAACTACAAAATATTTTGTAAATGCAACCATTTAAGAAAGCACAGTGACTTTACACACTGTGGTGAGAGGTATGTACACTTTGGAAAATAGTTATAAAATTATGAACTTTTCTACAAAATGCGTTTAAGCATATATACAAATCATTGGGGGGAAATCACTATTCATGCCAAGTAAAGAACTCCTAGTTTATTCAAAGGGAAAATCTTTGATACATTAAGATACTAAGACTCTCTTTGGGAAATACTTAGGTAATAATAGATGGATAGCTTTCTGATTAGCTAAATGGGAAAATATAAAGGCATATTTATATGAGATATTGACAGTGAATGTGAAGTGTTTTGTTTCATTCAGAGTAGTCTTGAACCCTACTCTTTTAAACATCTTCATAAATGATCTGCAGTTGGTTGTTAATTACATTAATTAAATTCTCAGATGAGAGAGGATATCAAGCAATGAGACATCATTTTCTAGTGCAAAAGCTTAGAAAAATGGCTTGAAATTAATCAAAAGAGATTCAATCTTGAATTGTAAAGGCCAGTATTTGATTAAAAAATAAATTTGATAAATTTGAAGTCAAATTAAAAATTGGTTTCAATAAAAAATATTTCCAAAAGTTAATATGAAGTTGAATTGATATTCTATAATGGGAATTTAAAAATACAGGCTATTTTTGAAACAGAAATGAACATGAAGTCTTCATAGTAATCATAACCTAAAAAACTTCTCTGGCTGGCTGGCCACATGGAAGAAACTGAAACACTATGGACAGATTTGTGCCAAAACAAAAACCTTTACAACCAGCAGGCCATACAATAGAAGGAATAAGGAATCGCACAAACAATCCTTGCAGAAGCAAAAAAAGAAAAGTACAGCTGGATGAAAAGAGATTAGACTTCTTATGACAACTGTCTACAAACTTTTAAAAGGAACCAAACCTTTTAAATGAAGTAATTAAAATTAATATTATGGAAAACAAAATCAAGACACACAAGATGATGTGACTTAGAAGGATATGATTTTTATTGTGATTCTTTATTAGAAGACCTGAGCAAATAGTTCTCAAAGGATATGATTTTAACCAGGGAATTTAAACTATTCTCCATAAAAGAACCTCCACCCTTGTTTCTGCAAAGATTCAAGTATGTTTGGGGGAAGAAAAAATATTCACAAAGGTTTTTTTAATGTTTCTTTTGCAATGGACTGAAAGCCTCCACATTGTTATTATTTGAAGGAGATGCTGAAACTCCAGTTATGTAATTACAGCTTTACAAAATAAGTCCTCTATTTTGAGGTTCCTGTTGGTGATTTCTTCTTACTAGCATTAGAATAATGGTGACAGAACATAGCTACAGGTGATGATATAAATAGATACCAAATAAGAATGCATTAAGAATTTTCCATTTTTAGCAAATGTGATTATATACATTATCTCTGAAACAGATTCATCTTTTTCTGTAAATATTATTCTTAGAAGAGCTTGCATTATGGGAGGACTATAGAAGTAGACTCAGTTTGAATTTCTCTCTCATACCTGACTTAAGTGAATCAAGTAATACTGCATATCAACGACTTCTGTAGGATTATGGAGAATGGGCAAAATAGTTCAACTATAGTTCAAAATAGTTCAACTACTGAAATCATGTTTAGTACTCTGCTGCTTGAAAACTCCACAGCTACATATTTCACATTAATATGTTGCCATAAATACTACAAAATGTTCAGAGTTACTAAGTCACTAGATATATATTGAAAATCAATATTTTTATATCTTCCAAAGTAATTCTTTATTTGAGATGCAGAATTTAGAAAAATAGTGAAAAGATTTCTAATAAGCAGATTCTCTCTGTTATTGGGGTTCATTCAAGGGACTGGGTCTCATTTTAATGCAATTAATATGTTTTGTGGTATTTCAGATATAAAAATGTAAGCATTAATGATTCTATTTTTCCACTTTTATAATGAAAAATAAATGATCTGGTATGCCCAGCTTAATTTTTACTTTAAAAATGTAGACTCCACTCTACTGTTAAAAGGTTATGATACTTATAATAAATGTAACCTTAAAAGTTCTAGTGGCTAGAAATTTGTAATAGATTTGTATCACAACAAAATCTGAATGATAATTAGGGAAGCATCAAAAAGATAGAATAAGGGGTCATATGAGGAAGCCTTGTGGCAGAGGATTAAATAAAATATGAACATCTTTTCAATTTCTGTATAAAAAATTTGGTATCAAATATAAACTTAAACATAAATGTATTTTATTTTCAGAAGAAATAGGGTCTCCTTAGGATGGGGAAGGTGGTGGCCGCTTTCTATAATCCCAATCTTCAAAAAAATAGCTTTCTAAAGGGTATAAGCAGTAATTAGACACTGTTTACTTGTTTATTTCACACTAGTGTTAAGCACACAATTTGAAATACTGAGGTAGGGAGTATAAATCAGTACTTAGCGACTATTATCCCCTCATTATCCTCTCAAAACTTCAGGTTCTGCATCTACATAACAAAGGTAATAATACTTATTTGTGATGATTAGGCTTATGTTTCAACTTGGCTAGGTGAATGTGCCCAGTTGTTTGGTCAAACAAGCACTGAGCTAATTATACTATGTGGACTGAAATCATAAGTGAGTTGATTGCATCTACAGCTGATTACATCTACAATCAAGTGAGGAGATTGCCTTCAGCAATGAGAGATGTCTCATCCAACTCCTTTTAAGTTGAAGGCCTTAAAAGGAGAAATAATTTCATCAGTCAGAGAGAGAATTCTCACCTTTACTTCAGACAGCCATCAAGGACCTTCACCAGAGTTCCTGGCTTGTAGTTTGCCCTACAGAATTTGGACTTATGCATCCCCACTGTCACATGAGACAATTTTTATTAAATATCCTAATATTTACAGATAGCTCCTATCAGTTCTAGTTCCCTAGAGAACTCTAACTAATACAGCTTGGTACTTGGAACGGTTCTTGAGAAACAGAATTTTTAAAAATGGAATTTCTGAATAGGTTCTGGGGTTTTTGCAATTGGTATTCTACTCTGATTAGATTCAAAGGCACTAATGACTCTGTTTTCAATAATCAAGAGGCCAAAGATAGTCCATGGCATGAGTTGGCAATAGAGATACACAAAATATCACCACTGGATACTTCCATGCTTATAAGAGACAAGGCTCTGGGTAACAGTGTTATTGACACCTTATCAGAGATTTATGGAATTAAAAGGTACAATGATGTTGGCTGGTTGTTCCTAAATATGCTGGATACAGTTATAAAAGAAAGTAATGAGTTGAGGCTTCAAATTTGCAACTTAAGAGCTGCATGAGGGACATGAAAGTTTCAATATGTGCCCTGAAAGAAAATCTTGTTCCGTGCAGCTACAGACTTTGAGATCTCTGAAAAACAGACCCAGAGTCTCATTGTACAAGTAGCAGAGTTATAACATAGTCTAAAATAACAACTTTGCAGGTTTTCTGCTGTTAAAATGAAGACATTGATTAGAAAGGAATGGGATCCTGAAAACTAGAATGGAGACATATGGGTTGATAATGATGGCAGAGGGAACATTGAAACCCTAAATTCTGCTGAGTCTTTGTCAGATAAATGGTCTCTCCTGAGGAAATGCCTTCCAGTCCTCCAGTTTGCCTTGAGGAAACAGCCACCTGACCTCCAGTCAGTCCCAAGGAGTCTGCCATCTAACTCCACCTGAAGAGCTTAATCCTATCTAACCAGATGAAACTGCAACAGAATGCCCTGAGATAACTGTCTTGTAAGACACTTCTAATCCTTCTCATTACCCACCCCCCCACCCCTCTTTTCTTCCAGACCTACAATTAGACTAAAGTCCCAACAAGCCCCCGAAGGTGAGGTACAAAGTTTGACCCATGAGGAAATATGCTATACTCCAAAAGACACATTCTCTGGATATAGGTTTTCCTTCCCTGTATGCAATGCTTCTGCAAAAACTACCATCTGTGGACTTACAGAATGCCTTATCCACCACCATGGTATTCCACAGAACTTTACTTCAATCAAGGAACCCACTTCACAACAAATGATGTGCAGGAATGTGCACATGCCCATGGAATTCAATGGTCTTACCATGTATGCCAACATGCTGAAGCAGCTGGATTGATAGAACAGTGGAATGGCCTTTTGAAGACTCAATTATGGTGTGAACTAGGTGGCAATACCTTGCAGTGCTGGGGCAATGTTTTCCAGAAGGCTATGTATGTTCTAAATCAGCATCCATGCTCTGGTGCTGTTTCTCCTACAGCCAGAATTCACGGGTCTAGGAATCAAGAGGTGGAAATGAGAGTGGCACCACTCACTATTATGCCTAGTGATCCACTAGGAATATTTTTGCTTCCTGTCCCTTCAACCCTAAGCTGGGCTGGTCTACAGGTGTTAGTTCCAAAAGGAGGAGTGCTTCCATCAGGAGACATAACAATGATTCCATTGAATTGGAAGTTAAGACTATGACCTGGTCACTTTGGGCTCCTCGTGTCTCTAAACAGGCAAAGAAGGGAATTTCTCTACTGGCTGGGGTGATTTATCCTGACTATCAAGGGGAAATAGGACTGCAACTATACAATGGAAGTAAGGAAGAGTTTGCCTGGAATACAGGAGTCCCCAAGTGTGACTCTTAGTATTACCATGCCCTATGATTAAAAAAAAACTTCAACAATCCAATAAAGGCAGGACAAACAATGGTCCACAAACTTCAGGAATAAAAGTTGTCACTATCAGGCAAAGAACAACAGCCAGATAAGGTGTTTGCTGGGAGTAAAGAGAACATAGAATGGGTAGTGGAAGAAGGTAGTGATAAATATGAACTATGGCCACATGACTTATAGAATTGAGGGCTGTAATGGGCATGAATATTTCTTGCTTGTTTTGTTATGAGTATGTTTGTAGATGTACATAAAATAAATATCTTCTCTACCTTACATCTTTATCATATGATATACGTTGTATTCATTTCATGTCATAGTATTTAAGTTATATAATGTCAAGTTTAAGAGAGAATGTTACCCAAGGTCTTTCACCCTATTCTAGAGGGATTTATTATATTTCCAGTTGTATGCAGGACAGGTGAGTATTGTTAGGTGAAAAAGATGTTCATTATTGTTTTTATTTAGAGATTAAGTGTGGTTTAAGGTGATGTGTCTGGCTGCCAAGTTGATAATGTGTGGATTGTGATGGTGGCTCATGTGTCAACTTGGCCAGGTAATGATGTGCATTTGTTTGGTCAAGGAAGCACTGAGCTAATTGTACTATGAAGATAGGAGAAAGTTTTGTGGACTGCAATCATCAGTGAGGTGATTGCATCTATGGTTGATTATATCTACAATCAAGTGAGGAGACTGCCTTCAGCAATGAGAGATAACTCATTCAAACAGTTAAAAGCCTTAAAAGGAGAAGTAACTTCATCAGTCAGAGAGAGAATCCCCATCTCTATTTCAACCTCCAGCCTCTCCTGGGGAATTTATCGAGGACCTTCACCAGAGTACCTGGTTTTGCAACCTGCCCTACAGAATATGGATTTGTATATCTCCATGGTCACGTGAGACAATTTTATAAAATCTCATAATATTTACAAATATTTCCTGCTGGTTCTGTTTCCCTAGAGAACCCTGACTAATACACTATTCTACAGATTAAAAAAAGAGGATAATGTACACAGTGCTCTTTATAGGGTACATTGTAGTTCAGTCTTTGCTTTTAACCTCCTTAAGTGGCAAGGACTGTGTCTTATATGCATTTTCAACCCATAGAGCTCCTTGATCATTACTTTTTATCTGGTCAATTATTCAGTTAATAATAATAGCTACCCAACTATTGGGGGTTAATGATATATCATCATAATTATTTAAATTTTTTCAAATTCTCAGATAATCCATTCAAAGTAGGTGCTATTATACCCGTTTAGAGAAAAGGAAGCCTAGGGTCTGAGAGTAGTAGTTTGTGGACATCAAACAGCTATTTAGCACTTGAATCAACATTTATTTCAAGTCTAAATAAAAATCATGCTCACTGCTTTGCAACACACTGTCAATGGTTATTAAATAATTCCTAATAGCCTTTTGTTGCTTCAGAAATCACATGTGAAGTTGCCACTGATCACAATATTGTTTTTTTGTTTGTTTGTTTGTTTTTTGCTTTTTATGCTGCTTGATAATCCAGCTTTGTCACACATTGGGAGCTAGAAGTGTGGCTGTTCTGGCTTATTAGACAACAGAACAGAGTAAAAGAGTAGTTAATAAAAATGTTTTACCTGGTTATTCTTTTGAAAGGAAAATACACTATTTATTGAATTTAATTTTTTGATTCATAATGCTTGGACAAGATATAAACTCCAAATGAACCGTATCTATCCTTCAATGACTCTTTCCAGGAGGTTGATAATGCATGCTCTGAAGATTCTTCCAGATTCCCGAGACTGTGAGACTGTAATATTAGCCAAATAAGAAACTATTAAGAAAATTCCTCGAAAATTTTTGAAAATATTTTTCATTATAGCTAATAAAAGCTAAAATATACACTGGAGTGATGGTTCTGTCTACACTGTTAAGTTTGGCTTTCCCCTTTTCATGGAACAGTTCATGCTTTCACGTTATTTACAGAACTATTAGACATTTCGTATAAAATGAAATCTTGAAAATATTAATTTAGTTCTAAATATTAGTTCTAGTGAAGAGTATTTTCCTCCATTATTAAATACCTTTCAAATGTGAGAGAGTAAAACATGGGTGTTTTAAAAAGGCATCTAATAATGTATCATTAAATTACCCTCATTAACCTATGTCTTCAGTTAGGAAATTCTTTTAAGGGGTCTATAGACCAATCATTGGTAAAGTATAGATTTGATATTATCCAATACACAAATTTTTACTGAGTTAAATATGAAATGACCCTATTATCATTTGTGAGAAAGAGGATTAAGCACTTTCCCAAACCCAGGGTAATATTGCTAATTTTAACTGTTCCTTTTTGGGTAATATTTCTGCTTTCTTGATTTTGTAAAATTATTTTAAAATTTTAAAGAAAAGTAATCATGGCATTGACTCAAGTGTCACACTGAGATACACCCAAATGGCAAATGAATGTCATTATAGTGTCCATTGGGGAACTCATTTTGATTAAAGAAGACATCCATGCCCAAGGACAGCAGATATCATAAGTTTCTAGGGTGAAGTGGCATCCTGTTTGTTGCATAGAAGTGGTGAAGGGTTTATATGTTTGCATAGAAATACAGGCTTTCTAATATTTGGAGGGTAAACAGACTTAGCTACGTATATAGATTAGTAAATGGAATAGCAAACTAATAAAAATAAAAAAAGAATTGGAATTTATTTGGGGTAATTTAAAAGAAGTCAATTTCATATTAGGCCATAGAAGAACAGAAACCTAGAGTATTGACTTACTGTGTGTTGAAATGAAATCAACCAGGGTGATTTTAGTAGTTACACACTGATTGAAATAAGCCTACTAGGCAAGGGTTTGTCAAAGGGCAGTTTTGTATTCTCTATCTGTTCCTAGTCTTAGAGGGACTTTACCTCAGTACAAAATAGATTCTGAAACTAAAGTCACATCCTGTTATTACAAGAGGCAAAGTCGATAACCATAAGGGCTAGAAAAACATTTGCAATAATTCTAAAGATCAAAGGAGAAGGTAGTGTCATTGCTGAAACCCACAGTCAACTTGAAAGCAAAGACCATGAATATGAATTTTACTTCAGCATTTAAAAAATTGAAATTGGCCTATTTTTACACCTCATTGCTTTTCTAATTGAAAAGACAAGCAAGGCACATGAGATGCATTATCTATTAGAAACAGAAACACCCCATTAATTCAATATTCTAGTTAAACTTTTACATGTCTAATTGACAGGAAATGCAAAGTTTAAAATTTGTGGAAATGATAGCCTGTGCTTCATGTGCTAGGGATATTAAACAACTTGCTCCCTGCATTTGCTTCAATTTCTTCAGAATGCCAGGCTATCCTTCTTTTAATTGAACTGGTGAGGGAGGGAAGGAGAAGATGTCAGATTGCTCCACTGATGAGTGTCACATCCGATTGCCACCCTTACTATAAGGAATGAAACTAGGTTAAGAGGACAGGTTCAGTATCTTTAAAAATTACCTGCCATGTATTTTTTCCCCAAATGTCAAGTGGTGGCCTCGATTAGAGGTATACCATTAATCAAACTAATGAGAACTATGGACACAGACTCCCTTAACAAAGACATAATGTCTCATTAGGGTAAGGAGTAGAGCAGAAGAATTTTATGAAGTGGGCTTTTCCTCATGAACACTTGGGGTTGAATGATACCATGGTATGTAAATCAAGGCCTCCTGATCCTTACAGTTTAATGTTCCCTAAAGGAGACCATCATATTACTGAATTAAAATCAGTTTCACATATGGTTAAGAAAAAAATTCACAGTGGCTTTTTCACGGAAAGGTATTTTGATGCTACTTTTAATGAACTAAACCTTGTTGGCAATTCTTAGGATTTTAAGCAATATTAATCTGCAATCAACATTAACATGGGGACTGTCCTTGATCCTTTTGCATGTCTTTAAACTACTCTGAGCTCTCCTGTCTTTATGCTAAGTCACAGTAAGCATGGATGGCATGCAAATCAAGATTTTATGCCATCAGGCCTGATAAGAAATAAGTTCCTCACCAGCACTTCACAACAGCTCATGGTGAGCCTAATGGAAGAAAGCAGTCAGGAGTTGGAGAGATGAAAGGAATGATAAGAGTGAGATCACTGACATAGTAAGTGGCTTTGGCCCAAGTCATGGACAGAGACTATCTTGCCAGACTGGACATTCTGATGGATATCCTTGAACATAACTGCCAGAGGTGTATTGCCGTCATATATCCAAGAAACTGCCTTCTACATTTGTTGACAGAAATTATTTTAAATTATTTTAAATTTTGTTTTTGAGGTTTTGGAAATATCTGTTAAAATAATTTACTTGATATCAGCCAATCTAAAGTCAAGCCAACTAGAGGTTTCTATCAAAGCAAGACATAATATGCAGTTCTTTTTTCAAGCAATCAGTGAAATTACTAAATTTTTGTGGAAATTGTTTTTAATAAATGATTACATATGACATTTTAATTGAAAATTATGTTGTTATATAAAAACATGTCCTGTGTTAATTTATACATAACTGTATGATCTGGAAGAGTAGCATAATTTTTGTATTAACATTTTAATAATGAATAATAGATTTTTATATATCTGTAACAAAACATGTTTGATAGTATACAAAGTCATTTTGTGCATAAATAAGCAGGCATAAATAGTCTTCAGCCTAGTCAAGAATTAAAATTAAACATATTATATACTTACAAATACCAGAATAAGATAAGGGTAGGAGAAAGTAGGAGAAAAGAAAAAGGAGGCCTACCCAATGGGCAGCATGAAGGCTTTTGTTATTTGAACCAGGGGAAATCAGGCCTCTCTGCTCTTCTAAGACCATAAATTAGCAGAAACCAGGTATCACCAAAGCTAAGTAATAATAAATACTATTTATTGAGCACTAACTATATGTCATGCCTTTGAACACTTAACAAGCAACTCAATTTTTACAATAAAAGTGAATAGATGTTATTATTAGCCCCAGTTTTAAACAAATAAGAGAAATGAGGCAGAAAGAGATTAAGCAAAAAGATAACAGAGCCAGATTAAAACGATCTAATCTAAATACTGAGCCTATGCTCTTAATCTCTCTGCTATGGAGTTGTTTTTCTTTCTTTCTTTTTATTTTTTCCCTAGTATAAGGCTAACATTAGAAGGCAGGCTGAATGGAAAGCAAACTTCCTTATTCAGGTAATCAAAATACTTTGCATAGTGGAGTATTTTGATCAGATTGTCTTTCTAACACCAAATATCAAGTAGTACTGTTAGCCACAGCAAGGGGACTTTACTCATATGATTATCTCATTTTTTCTTCAGCACTTCAATTACACACATACACACATACACACAAGTGTAGGTTATGAAAGAGAAAGACTTGCTTTCTAAGGCATGTTTTCTAGGAAAAGAATAGCAAGCAAAGAGTAAATTAAGTACTGACAGATTCCTGCTTTCTTTTCTGCTTCTATTATCTTAAGGTGTCATATCCCTGAAGAAATCAGAAACTCCATATATATTTTTCTTAGCTGTCCATTCTTTTCTTTACCAGAACCTAGATTTAAACATCTCATTGAACATTTTTTTCAACTCAGTACCCTACTCTGAAAAATGAATTCCTGTACCAAAATGGTGGTAACAGATGCTCTAGGGTGCCATTTCCCCACAGAATAAGTAGCAAAATGGGCAGAGCCATCTTTCTCAAAACTCCAGAAAACAGTTAAAGGGTTGCAGTAACTGAACAATGCTGAAACAAAAAAAACACAGCCCTTGGAGGGCCTCTCTCCCACCCCTCCCCAGCACACCTTGGAAACAGCCTGTGCCCTTATTGTGTATCACTGGTACTGTCCCAGAGGGAGCAGAGTCACCCAGTGCACATATTGGGGAGACTGTATATCAGTGCCAATCTGTTGTGTGACAACATGAAACACTAAACCAGGAAACTCACCTCTGGCTCACTCTCCCAGAACTTGTCCTGTGGGCAGAAGCAGCTTGTGAACAATTAAGTCAAAGTGGCCTGGGACAAAGGATACCAGCTTTATGACATGTTATAGAGCACCTCAGAGGGGAGGAATTTTATAAGAAGCAGAGGGGACATTTAGATTCCTGTAATTGGGGTAATTTCTAAGACCATAAGCTAGCACAAATCTAGGACAAGACTAAGGCACACAAAAGAGAGAGAGAGGCCCCTACATTTGAAAATTTGCCTTGGGCTGATCTTCTTGATAGGAAGGCTAAACTCTGAAGGAGACCACCACACAGAACCAATTTGTAAAGACTGAAAAAGGGTGTTTTTTTAAATTAGTTTGCTTTTAACTCCAGGCATTCAAGGAAATCTTTGTCATATTATTCTCTGGATACAAACTTAAGGAACAGACAGTTGGAAGACTAAATTCCAGAAAAAACATATTAAAATATTACAATATACAGTGTGTGACAAAATATTATAAGACAAGCAAGAAACATGAATTGATGGCCTATCCACAGGCTCAAGGTAACAATACAGAAACCATCAATGAGGAAGACCAGAATTTATACATCTTGGATAAAGACTTAATAAAAACACACACACACACACACCAATATGCTCAAGAAGATAAAGGATAATATGGAGAAAGAACTAAAGGATATCAGGAAAACAATGAATGAAAAATATGAGTCTCAAAAAAGAAATAGAAAATTTAAAAAGGAACCAACTATCAGAAACACTAGAATTGAAGATTACAATAAATATAATTAAAAATTTCCTAGAGGTTTTTAACAGCACACTGGAGCTAGCAGAAGAATCAGTGAACTCAGAGACAAGATAAAAAAAAGAATGAAAAAAAAGTAAACAGAGTCTGGGACCTGTGAGACACTGCCATGCATGCCAATATAAGCATTATGGGAGTCCCAGAGGGAAAAGAAAGATATAAAGGAGCAGAAGGAATATTCAAAGAAATAATTTCAGAAAACACCCCAAATTTAATGAAAGACATGCATATATACATTAGAGAAATCCAACAAAGACTAAATAGGATGAACTTGAAACAAAGTATGCCCAGACACATAGTAGTCAAACTGGTGTATGACAAGGACAAGGAGAGAATTCTGAAAGCTGCAAGTGAAAAGCAATGTGCTATACACAAGGGAGCCCCAATAAGACTAAGAGTCAATTTCTCATTTGAAACCATGGAGGCAAGAAGGCACTGGGACAATATATTTAAAGTGCTGATAAAAAAAAATAGCCAAACAAGAATTTTATAGCCAGTAAAACTGTCTTTCAAAAATGAGGGAGAGATTAGGACATTCCCAGATAAACAAAATCTGAGGGAGTTTGTCACTAGTAGACCTGATTCAGAAGCACTGGTAAAGGGAATTGTTCACAATGAAGGGGAAGGACACTAGATAGCTGATAAATTGACAAAAAGAAATAATGATAATTATATTTCTTGTAATTATAAATGCCAGGAGTATTCTATTGTAATTTTTGGGTAAGCAATTCCATTGTTTTAAATTTCTTACAGGTTCTAAAGTGAAAATACATAAAAATTAATGATAATTCAATAGTTTTGTATATACAATATATACAGATATACCATGTAACAAGTACAACAAAGAGTGGTGGGACAGAGGTGTACAGAAACAGTGTTTCTGTATGATATTGAATAAGTTGGTGTCAAATCAAACATAATTGTATAGTTATAGGATGTTCATTTTACATCCATGGTAAAGATGAACATGTACATGAAAAATGTATACAGAAGGAAATAAGAAGGGACTCACAATTGTACAATACAAAAAATCAAATAAATATGAAAGCAGGCATTAACAGAAGAATTGAAGGACAGAATAGATTTACAAGTTACAAAGACCAAGTAGTAAAATGACAGAGCTAATTCCTGCATTATTAGTCATTATTTTTAATACAAATGGATTAAACTCCACAGTCAAAAGAGATTGACAGAATGGATAAAAAAAGCATGATGCAACTACATGAAATTTACAAGAGAACTACCTTAACTTCAAAGGCACAAATAAGTTGAAAGTGAAAGAATGAAAAAATACATATAGAACATGCAAATAGCAACCACAGGAGAGCTTGGGTAGCTACACTAATATCATATACAACAGACTAAGCCAAAACCGTCATGTGGGACAGGAAGGTCACTATATACTAATGAAAGGGTCAGTTCAACAAAAAGGCATAACATTTATAAATATATATGCACCAATAGGAAGACTCCAAAATATTATGAAGCGAACACTGACAGGTTTTAAGCAAGAAATAGAAGGTTCTATACTAAAAATAGGAGACTTCAATACATGACTTTCAATAATGGATAGAACATCTAAACAGATGTCTTGAATCACATTCAAAACCAACTAGACCTAACAGACATATATAGAACACTTAACCCACAGCAGCAGAATATACAGTCTTCTCTACTGCACATGGGTCATTCTCCAAGAAAGACAGCATGTTAAGTCACAAATCAAATCTCAAAAATTTAAAAATATTGAAATCATACAATGCATTTTTCCTGATCACAATGGAATGGAACTAGAAATCAATTACAGAGAGACAACTGGAAAAGTCATAAATAATGTGGAAATTAAACAACACACACTTAAAGAACCAAAGGGTCAAAGAAGAAATTAGCAAATATATTGAGGCAAATGATACTGAAAGCACAATACACCAAAATTTACGGAATGCAGCAAAGGTCTGCTGACAGGGAAATTTATAGCTGTAAATGCTTACATTAAAAAAGAGTGACCTCAGATTAAAGACCTAACCTCACAACTAGAAGATCTAGAAAAAGAAAAGGAAACTAAACCCAAAGTGAGCAGAAGGAAAGCAATCACAAACATTAGGAAGAGATAAATTAAAGGCTGAAAAAAAAATAGAGAAAATCAACAAAACCAAAGTTGTTTTTTTTTAAAGATCAATAAAATCGACAAATTTTAGCTAGACTGACAAAGAAAAAAAGAGAGGGGACATAAATAATTAAAATCATAAATTAAAGTGGAGACATTACTACTGACCCCAAAGAAATAAAACAGATTATAATAGTATGAACAACTATACACCAACATATTAGATAACCTTTGTGAAATGGACAAATTCCTAGAAACACATGAACTGCCTTCACTGAATCAAGACGTAGAATATCTCATCAGATGGATAACAAGAGTCTGAGTCAGTAATGAAAATCCTCCTAACGAAAAAGGACCACATGACTTAACTAGTGAATTTTACCAAACATTACAAGAACTAACAATTAGTTGCTCAAATTATTGCAGAAATTTGAAGAGGAGGGAACACTTAATTCACTCTGTGAGACCAATATCAACCTAATGTCAAAGCCACACAAAGTATCACAAAAAAAGAAAGTTACAGATCAATATCCATTATGAATATAGATGCAAAAATCTTCAACAAAATACTAGTAAACCAAATCCAAAAGCAAATTTAAAGAAATCCCATAATCAAGTAGGATTTATCCAAGTTATGCAAGGATGTTTCAACATAAAACCAATTAATGCAATCCACCACATTAATAGAATGAAGGGGAAGAAAACACACAATATCTCAACTGATGTAGAAAAGGCACTTGAGAAAATCCAATGCCCCTTCTTGATAAAAACACTTAGGAAACTAGGAATAGAAGGAAATTTCCTTAACATGATAAATGGCATATATGAAAAGCCAACAGTTAACTTCAAATTCAAAGGTGAAAGACTGAAAGCTTCTCTCTAAGATCTAGAACAAGGCAAGGATGACCCCTGTCACCAGTGTTGTTCAACCTTGGAACTGGTTTCCTAATTGACCTGGAAGTTCTTGCCAGATCAGTTAGGAAAGAATAAGAAATATAAAGCATCCAAACTAGAAAGGAAAAATAAAACTTTCACTGTTTGCAGATGATTTGATGATCCTATATAGAGAAAGTCCCTAAAAACTACAACCAAGCTACTAGGGCTAATAAATTCAGCAAGGTGGCAGGGTATAAGCTAATATGCGTACATCAATAGTGTGTCTACACACTATTAGCGAACCATGCAAAGAGGAATTATGGAAAAACTCTACTTACAATGGCAACTAAAATGATCAAATATCTGGGAATAAATCTAGCCAAGGACGTAAAGGATTTGTATACTGAAAACTAAAAAACATTGTTAAAAAAAAAACAAAATCAAAGAAGACCTTAATAGATAGAAATACAGGGGACAGAGTGTGGGTAGGGACTTGGAAGTTAATCCTTAATTGGTACAGAGTTTCTGTTTGGAGTGTAGAAAAGTTTTAGTAATGGATGGTGGTGATAGTAGCACAATACTATGAATGTAATTCACAACACTGAATTATTTATTTGAAAGTGGTTAAAAGAAGAAATTTTAGGTTGCATATGTATTACTTGAATAACAATGAAAAAAAAACAACAACAAAATCCCTACAATAAACAGTGAACCCTCATGTAAAGTATGGACTATAGTTAATATTATAATTATAATAAAGTTGTTTCATCAATTCTAATAAAGTTACCACACTAATGCATACTGTTAATAATATGGAAAACTCTGTGTGTATCGGGAGTATATACAGCAACTCTATATTTTGTGCATGATTTTCTGTAAACCTATAACTTCTGTAATAAAATAACTAAATAATTAAATATGAATTACTATTCCTTCTTTCCATGTCAATACCCCTCCTTACTATTATTGCCCAGTAAAACTCCTCATCCCTCAGTTAGAGACCATTGGACGTAAGTTATCTTCAAATGCCAAATCAGCAATACCAAGGTTAAGAACATGTTAGCATAAGGCCTCATTACATCTCTTCTGGTGTGTTGAGATTGATTGCTTGGATTGTGACTAAGGATTTCTTAACTGTAGTACAAAATAAAGTCCTACACAGTCTGGTTAGGAACATCTTCTGCCATACAAATTTGAATTCTCCCTAACATTATCTGTATATATTAGTATACATTTTAGTTATTTTGGTGCAGGGTAATGAGGAATTATTTCTAATGAGGATAATGCTTATGGTTTTGATTTTATGTTTTTGTTCTCTTGCTAACATGGCAAAGAGAGCATTGAAGTGGGAAGATCTGGCATCACATCATACATTCAGATGCTCTATATTTATCCATCTAGAGTATGTAATCTAGTTTACTATCTTGGGATGACTATAAAGAGTAGTATCTTAGAAAATTTCTTCAGGAAAGTACATTTATAAAGGAACCCAATTCTGAAATACTTAAGACTGTGCTAAGGATAGAGTTAAAAGTCAAGCATGAGTCATGGTATAGGAGAGGGTAGACTCACAGAATATTTACATCAGGCTAATTTTATTCCTGATCATCCTTCATGGTTCAAAGATGAATGCCTGTTTCCTGTGGACATTTGAAATTGCTGATTTGGGCTGTTTAGGTAGAGAAGGGAATTTTCCTAATAGATAGCTTTGGCTATCTACATGACAGCAAAGGAACATTTTGGCAGGAAACTACAAAACACAGCAGGATACCCTGGTTTGAACAAAATGGTTTTTATGCAATGTGTTACCACGGGAATTGGTTTGCATGTTGACACTACCGCCCACACATAGAAGTTCCAGTTTATTTCCTAACCAAATGAGTTTTTCCTCCTAATATTTTACAAGTACATCCAAGGTCTATTTTCTAAATAATTTCATACACAGTTTTGATGGCTTACATACTGAGTCAAGATTTTGAAGCAATGCCTGGAAGAGTTTTGCTGAGAAATGCAGACGAATTTTCTGCTTAAAAAGCACTTTGTTTTTAATTATTATTATTACTACATTTAGACATAACCTGTTACTTATATACATAAACATAAATACATATGCAAACAATACTTTACTTATATATATATATGGATGGATGCATGTTTATATGTATATATGTATGAAATAGTGCAGAGTAACTATGGAGTTAGAAGCATCTAGGGTTGAATATTACTTTTTAATTGTGTGACTGTATATACATACATGCACACTTTTACACTTCTTCTCATAATAACTGTATTGGAGAAACAGCACAGTGAAGTGCAAAGAGAATAGGATTTGGAATTGACAATGTTGGTATTATTCATAGAACTGTCAATTACTAACTGTGTCTATTACCAAACTTTTCAACATCTCTACAACCTAACATTTTCATCTTTTAAATGGATGTAATAACTCCTACTTCACTAAGTTGTTATAGGAGTAAATGTCAGGCACAGTCCCTATAAACAATAGGGACAACATCAGTATCAGATAATAATACTGAGATGACTTTGAAAATAGACACTGGGGCTAGATTTTATGGGGCCTTGAAATCCAGGCTACAAAACTGTTTAAACTCTTGACCAGAGGTCAAAAGCTTCAAGCTTGCCTTCCATAACCTTCAAGAGGTATATGAAGAACTGCAGATACTGACGTAGAAAATACAGATGTATTTGGTTTGGCCCTCACAGTGTCTTAAAAATTAGGGAATTATGTGATTTTTTTCTAAAAATTGTACAAAATTAAGCCTGTATTCCAGCACGAAAACAATCAGCAAGAACCAAGTTCCCTCTGTCCGTTACTTAAAGCCTGTGTGTGCCAGAGGCTCTACCACTCCTTACTGTCTTCACACTAGCCCACTTCACTCATTCTGTTGCCTACATGGCCCTTTTAGGCACTTGACTTTGTAACCTATAAAGACAATGGGCAATGACTGGTTTTTCCTTTTTTAACAGAAAGGTGGTTTTTAGAGGCATCTTCACTAGTATTACTTCTCTACGATTTGCAGAATTCATTTCGGGAAGGGCACAATTGTAGATACGTGAAACAAAAAGTTTTCAGCAGTATAGGCAAGAGATAAGGAGGTCCCAAATTAAAGTAAAAATGGTCATAAAACAGTTGGTGTGAAAGATATTGCAAAGGTATAATCAATAGGACTTTGATAACTTATTGGAGGAAAGGGAAAAAAAGAACAACATCAATATAACTAAAGAATGGATTAATGTACATAGAAATGAGATAAACTGGAGTATGACTAGAGATGACAGAGATTTCAAATTTGGGCAGACTGAAATGGATATTTCAATTTAAGGCAATTTCCAATAAACCATGAGTCCGTGTAAAAATCCACACTGACCTTCAGAAATATTTGAAGATCCTAATCAATGACAATAAATTCTTAACTATTCAGGGAAAGGATGGTATTATATCTGTTTATATAATCTCAGACTTTGGCAAAGCATATGCCCTCTGTAATTGTTTATCAAATTAAATTATAGGGAATATACAAAATTTTAATACATCTTTAGAATGCTGCCATATTTTCATACATCCTACCCACAATTTTAATACAATAATTTTGCTCTCTTCAAATCTACAACATAATGAATTCTCATACACAACTGTGTTCTTGCTAGTTATTACATGTGATGTGAAGACACATGACATTTAATGTGACTTTAATGAACGATAATTATGAGAATTCTAAGCTATATTTAGGAGTCCATTAAAAGATACACATTGGTGTTGAAATTTCCATAGGGACAATTGTGTCAAGTAAAATGGAGTAGAATTCCACCAAGTTGTGCCTTTGTCTTGAAAATTCCATGAGCTATGTAGCTCACTAGGAATGTAATTCATTCAGAGCAGCTGAAGGAGGCAGAAATTAGGAACTCCCACTAGATAACACTAAGGACTAACTGGATCAGCACCTTGATTCTCTTTGGCTCATTCTTCTGTGCCTCTGAATTTAGAGGCTTTTTTTACCACAAAAAGTCTGATCCAGAGAGGGGTCAAGAGACAGAGGGGAAAAAAAAAAAAAGCTAGAACATTTCTATCACAAAGTGAAGTTTCTTTATACAAAGTGCCAAAAGTTGTCTTGCTGCTGCTTGGAGAGGATTACATTTATGAAGGAGTTCCCACTTTGGTTGTTAGCATTGCCGAATCTGTTTTAATATGAATGTTTAATTTGGACAAAAATGGAGCAGTTGTGAAATGTGCATAACAAGTTACTAAGCTTGTGAAGAATTCTATTAATGCCTAGGGCAGAAGGATCTCTTGCTGAGATGTTGCTGATTCTGTAGAGGATCTGATTTTTATTAAGAATACTTTCTTTGAAAACTCAATCCAATACCATATCTCTTCACCTTTACATATTGTATTACTTCTACTTTGCCCTATTCCTTGTCAGTTCTTTTCAGACTCTACAACCTTTCTGAAAGTTTCCTTAATGCCTTCCTTCAAGATTTATTTGGTACCTTTCACACAGCTGTTTCTTCATTTAGCATGCTGACTAGAAATTACTTTCACTGTGAGCTCTAGAATCACTTCCCCTTCCTGTGAGTATCCTTAGTTCAGTCCATATCATATTAATTTCCATAGTCCCAGAATCAAGTACAGTACCTAGAATACAATAAACTCTTTAATAAATATATGTTGAGTAAATGAGTGAATGAATGAATTTTTTATATCCCTAACAAGTAATATAGTACCTGATATTTAGAAGGGATTTAATAAAAATTGATTAAACTCAATTCCATAAATCAATAGGTCAGTGAGGAGGTAATAAAAATTATAATATTAGGTATCAAAACAAGAGTTGATACTCTTTATAGCCATTATCACATGGCACTAAGACCCAAGCACTTTTGGGATCCTGTACAAAAGCACACGGTCAGTTATATAAGTTTCTGAGTTTACCCTTTCTTGACCTGTGAGTTTTGGTGCTTGGATCTAAGATCCTCCACATCTCTTATCATTAAATACTCCCCAGTGAATATCAACTTTAGGCTTGTAGAAGTTCTATAAATCACTTTCATTCCCAAAGTCCCTTTAGAAAAATGTAACTCACTTGTATATTTCCCAATATGCAATCTGTCAGGTCAAACTGCAACCCGTTTCATTTTCTTTCAATAACCTCAAATCCCTGAACTGCCAAGTTCCTTGTAAGGAAATGTGGCAATTAGAAGACAAAACAACTTTTATTCAATCGATATGCATTTGCTGGCAAATAACATTTGTATAATCTCTGGCATTCCCTGGTGAACTTTGAAGAAAGCTGTTCTTTATATATATATTTTTTTTCACTAGTAAAGTTATTTGGAAGATCCTTAATAACATTTTTTTCCTTTCAAACTGGAATAAATGAATTTGGAGGCTCCTCAGTCCTGAGAGAAAAGTAGTTGATTTATGAAGCAGAAACAGGTGACTAAGTCCACAGTAAACAGCCATAACCAGTTAACCTCTAGAAGAAAAATAAAAAGTCCTTCATAATATAATTTACTGGCATTTGGGAGATAGTGAAATACTAATTGAAAAGATGTTTAATACTCAGGCCTAAAATGCATTATGAACAGTAAGCTATTTTTTAATTATGTTTAATAATCCTTATGGTGCCGTAGCCATAGCTTTGAATTATACATTCGTAAAAGAGTCTTAAAATTTCAAAAATGCTCTTCTTAAATATGCATTACACTTTCCTTTTAAGGTACTTGAAGCACTTTAAAGGACACAGATAATATTTATGCCATCTTGAAAAAAATAATTATATTAATAGATGTTTGGATTTGCAATGAGGTGGAATTAATTTTATTACAAAATGGCTGAATTTGCATAAATATATTCAGAGAATTTCTGTTGCAAAAAATTGAATGCTTAAATATTTAATTATGGACCATGATGCTAACTTGACATGAGAATTCCTAAAGTAAGCAGATGCAATTGCATTCTGGTTTCTAGTCATATCATGTAACCCCTCTACTCGCC
>JAQZBX010020656.1:0-32833 GCA_029593785.1 Cabassous unicinctus
ACAACACACTCCTGTCGGCTGTGGCTCTCTCCGTTTGATATGAAAGGGAGGACGCTGCCATGGGCGTTGGAATCTGGCTGGAGCGACAGGGATAGCACCGCCTGTTTATGAAAAAGGCAAAGAGATTTTTAATTGAGCAGAGAAGTTATAGTTACATCACTGGGGTTTGTCCATCGTTAAATAAGGCGCTCTGTGATTTGGTTCCAACTTTTTTTTTTCCCAACTTTTTTTTTTTAAGCATTATTTCCCTGTATGTTCTCTTTGGTAGAGTCAAACTGAAGTATTCCCAGTTTCCTAAACATGCCTGGTATTTTTGTCCTTCCTCAGCGTTTTTGCTATTATTTTATTTTAGGAAACCTACTACACCTGTTTCAATGTGTATGATCCCTACATTTTTTAAGGTTCAAGTCACACGGATCTCCTTTAAGCCCTCAGCCTAAAAACAAACTCTTTCTCCTGTGACTCCTCTAGCACTTGCTTTGTCCCTCTCTCACAATCGTCACCTCTCGCAGCTGGTATTACAGCTTTTCCTGAGCCTGGTTCACACATCCTTTTGTCAGCTCCTTGAAGGCAGGGCTGATGTGTGAGTCTCTTACACACTTAGCTCAGGACCCTGCACAAAGAAGGGTTTGACAAATAATTGTTAGATAAAAAGACAAAGTGGATGCTCCCATCATTTTAGTTTGGCCCTGGATTTCAGTGTCAGCTAAGGCAGAAAGGGTCACACGTTGGGCAAATAGTTTTTAGACTCACAAAAGAAAGAATGCAAATTCCTACTGCACTGAACATTGTTTTCTTGAAATCAATCCCAGGGTCAGGGTGCCATAAAAAGGGGCCACTGAGCTTGGCAGTGCAATGTGCACATTGTTCATAAAGGCCAGTGGCTGAATGCCAGAGATGACTTTTGTTGCCAGTAACATATTGGGCTGAGATGCCCAACTTGGTGGCTGTGAGATGGTTAGGAGCTCTGGGCAGTCACAAAGGGCATCCTCATGGTAGCAGTGGCCCCACAGGCTTCCTGCCTGTATAATATGCTTGGAAGGGATTTCCTCCTCTGGCCTCTTAGCCCTGGATCTGGACTGCCCCAGTGTCATCCCTGTTCATTGGGGTCATGAACAAGTGTGTATATGTTTTATCTCTCTGACTAGACCGTCAGTTCCTGCCTGGAAGGATCTGTATCTTGTGCATCTTCATATCTCCCACATGCCTAGCACAAAGCCCTGCTCATAGCAGATGTCAATAAATGTTCTCTGGATAGATGCTCAAATTTAGATCAAATTGACTCAAATTCCAATTAAAAATCTCCAGTCAGGAAGACAACATTTAATTCGTTTTTTTTCCTACAAAAAGGACAATCTTGCTGTTTAATATAACCTAATACAGTTTCTTCACAACTCAGAGACAGACGCAGGTTCTGTTTTTAGAAGGCGTATCTGAGATGTTGAAAAGTAGTGCTTGGTTTTGATACTTTATTCTGATTAAATTTGAGGCATATCAGAAATATGAGTGATGTCCTGGCTTGCTCAGAACCATTCTAGTCATCATCCTAGAATCCCACAATGGAAAAGTTTGAAGGGCCTTAGAGACCAACCAGGTTGTTGGATACCTGAGAGAACTGAAATTCAAGCAAGAACCTAGGTTGGATGGCTAGTTGATTGGCTGGTTGGTTAATTTCTTTTTCTTGTCCATTTATTCAAAAAACATTCACTGAGCATACACTGTGTGCCAGGTACTGTGCTGGGTGCCAGGCACACATAACAGGTGACGACAATCCCAGTTGCCAATTGAGTTCACAGACTGTAACTTCCTCATTCTCTGGCTCAAGACTTTTTATCTTCTTCAAAGGAGCTATACTCCCTCTTCAAAGAGCTTCCTGGGGGAAAGGACCAGTTTCAGTTGGACAAGTAGGCCTTACATTTATTGGAGCACTGCACTTCCCCACAGGTCAAGGGCATCTATACAAAGACTCCTTGAAAACGTGACACTTTCTGCTTCAGTACTACACCTGTGAATTCACACAACCCCAGCCACATGCAGCAATGTACTCCTCTAGACTAGATTGTTATTTCTGCCTTCAGCCCAATGGCCTTTCTTCCTTCAATGGCAGGGACACTGGGTTCCCACTGTTCCCCATTACGTCTTACACAATGTAGGCAATTTATACTTGTGGCTGATGAGACAGCTGTAAAAGGTAGTTTTTAATCCTAGAACCCTTTTCTCCTTAAACCCATCCACAGACTCATCTTTCAAATATGGCAAATAGGTTTCATCCTGTGCCAAGTCAGGTTGACTGGAAGTGACTGCCTGGAGCGCTGTGTTGAGAACATTTCTGAGGCTACAGCCAGACTCAGTAGGAAATGGGGATTTGATTGATTAGCAGTCCATGAAGCAGCTATTTGCTTTCCAACACTCTCTTCAAGACCTGTTGATTCCAGATTCCTAAAGGATTTATTCTAACATCCTCAACCACACAAGCCCCTTCACTAGGCAGTCAACAAGCTCACTCACCAGCCTGCAGCTCCCCAACACATACTCATACTCCAGCCACACTGTAGTATTTTCTATTTCTTAAATACACATCTCTCTTTCAGGGTTCTGGATCTTTGCAAATGTTCTTCCCTTTTTCTGGAATGCTCTCTTCCCCTACCCCCTTCAGAGACCCAGTTTTTCTGTGAAGCCTTTCCTTATTTCCTCTATGAAAAGCTGATCCTCTCCTTCATGTTCACATATCTCCTTGAACTCCCCTTTGCCATCATACCAACTCAATAAGATTCATCTGTTTACATGTCTGCCTCTCCCAAGAGATGAAAGGTCCCAAAGAGCAGAACCCTATCTTACCACCAGCAGAGCACCAGCCAGATAAGGCACTTATGAATTGCCTGTTGAATGAATGAATGACTTGAAAATATCTTCCCCTTTTCCTTCTCCAAGCTGTCTTTGGAGAGGAAAGAACTAGCCTATACCCGTAGTCTCTCAAACATGCAGAGGTATATCCTGACAATGAGAAGTGTCACCTCTCAGGTCCACACGCTGCTAGGAGATATCCTCCTTCTCTCTCCCACATCCCTAGTTTAGGAATTGAAACGAGGTATCACTTTGATCTATACCGATTGGGTACTGACTAGATTGAGCCAAAAGGTTTTAATCTAATCCTTCATCGAGCCTTGTTGTCCTAACTTTCACATCATCACAAATTTAGCTGCTTCTCTCAGTCTTCACTGCCATAACCTATCCTATCCCATTGTCAACTCTCCTGGACTGTGACAATGGCCTCCTAACTGGGTCCCTCTGCTTCCCTTTAAGCATCTTACAATCTATTCTCTACTTAGCCACCTCAGTTTTCTTTATGATCACATCACTCTCCTCTTTAAAATCCTTCAGAAGGAGCCCATTCCACTCTGTGAGCTCCACAGCCCAGCATGATCTAGCTCATGCTTCTTTCTGATCTTATCACCATTCTCCCTTCGGTTCATTATGTTCCAGCCATCCTGGTCTCCATTTTACTCCTTGAACAGCCAAGCCCTTTCCCCCTCTGGGTTCTTTGTTCTTACGGCCCTGCCTAGAAGGCCCTTACCCCAGCTTCTCATTCTTCAGATCTCAGTTCAAAATGTCACCCCTTAAGGAGTCCTTCCCTGCCCATCCTATCCAAAGTGAACAAAACATCTCCCAGTTATTCCCTACTCAGATCCTATTTATTTCTTTCATGGCACTTAAAATCCAAAATAATCTTGCTGATTTGTTCTTGTTTATGTTTTTATTATCTCTCTCTTATACTAGAATGCAAGCTCCATGAAAGCTCCATGAAAGACAGATCTTGTTTGTCTCCTTCACTGCCATATCCAGTATCTAACACGGGGTTTGGCTGAGAGTAGTTGCCCAATAAATAACTATTATTGAAAGGTGGGTGGATAAATTTCTAAGGATTCCCAAAGACAGGCTCCTATTTTTGACTGTGACCTATTATGTGTTCCTCATAAACATTAAATCATAATAAGCTTCAATCATGAGACTAGAAGTCAGGAGACCTTAGTTCCAGTTTATTTTCATACATGACCCCTCATGAAACACATGACAACATGAAAGAATCCCAGGCAAAATGTCAAAATAAGGGAAACAACCTGTATTTACCTTAGAGAAAGTCAGGACAGGGTAGAGCCCTGTGCAGGAGTGGCCATGGTAGGCTTTAGCGTTCCAGAACACAGCCCTGGGGCAAATGTCAGGGGAGCGATGCAGCATGCCAGAGAAGGATGATGTTTCCCGGACTGGCGTAAGACTAAATGGGCGGTGTCTGACAGGGAGTTCAGATCAGAGACTTGGAGTAGCCTCTACAGGGTGGGGGTGAGTGTGACAGAGAAAGCTATAGAGAGGACTTCAGCATGACTTCAGCTTCTAAATGTATTAAGTGGGATGCCGTGGGAAGACTGAATTAGGAGTCAGGGGGAAATTAGAGAAAGAAAACAAGCATTGATTGAGCACCTCCTCTATTCCAGCCAGGCTCTGTGCTAGGCTGTTTATATATATATAAAACCTCCTTCGGTCATCATAATCACTCTCCCAGGGAGGCACTGATATTCCCATTTTCTAGAAAAACTGAGGCTTCTTCTAGGGAAAACAGTTACTTTAGCTCTCTGAATTTCAGGATGCTTATCTGAAAAGTGGGTAATAATAAAACTCACCTAACAGGTCTAGTGTGAGAATTCAATGAGATATGTTAGAGAGCACCTAAAACCTTGCCAGGTACTTAGCAAATTTTACTGTCATTATTAATATTAATAACCACTTAGAATATTAATAACTAGCTTGCTCAAGGTCACACAGCTCACAAATGTCAGCTAGGAGGCAAAACCTGGATGGTGTTTCACTATGTCAGGTTGCCTCTTAGAAGTCCAGGATTTGAAAAACAGCTCTGCCAATAATTAGCTGCATGACCTCAGATAAACTATTGCACCCTGCAGAGCCACACTATCCTAATCTGAATAAAGAAGCCAGTAACTCCTCTCTTCAGAGCCCACAGGGATGTGGGGCAGATAAAATAGATCATGAACATGAATCTGCATTGTGTGTGCAAATGTGAACTGTGATAACTATGATGGACATTCTAAACAGAGACAAGAGTCTTTAGATTGGCATGATTCAAGTGTGCTCCAGGGTGCAAGATGGTGACATATGAAGCCAGAGCCTTGCCCGGGCTGTGTAGGATTTTGCAGGCAGTAAATGCCTCTGGTTTACAGTGACTGCACCAGTCCCAGTCAAAGACTAATCTCTAACTTGCTTAAAGCTCCCCTGGAAAATAAAGTGTGAACCTCCTAAGAAACCATCAGAAACATGCTTCAGGATTTTATCCAACTCATTAGGAAAGTAACTCCTCATAAAACCAGCTTTAGGAAAGAGTTGGCATGGGAAAGGGACATAGAATTCTTACAGGGGTCAGACTACAAGCAACACACCATCCTTGGTACCTAAATGGCTTTCTCTGTAAAGAGGACTGAGTTCTCTGGGGGAAATTTAAGCCCGGTGGGCTACCTGCTTGGTGAGCAGAAGTCAGTCCTCAGGCAGAAACAGGACCGCATGTCCTGGCCTGCTCGGGGCTGTCAGCAAGCTGACACATTCCTGCATTGGTGCTCCAGGAGCAAAGGATATTCTTCCTGAGCAGAGCGTGAGGACCCAGGGCCAGTGCACACACCACATGGCTCCCAGCTGATGTGAAGCATCATAGGCTTCTCCCCTCCTCACACCCTGGGGTGCTGGCTGCTAGGCTTAACTCATTTGACTCTTGTGTACACAAAACACTGCAAAGTATTAAAAACCTGGTTTTACAGATGGGGAGAAGGAAGTTCAGAGAGCATCTTGCCCAAGTCAGGCAGCTGAAAGAGATGGAGCTGGGACCTGAGCCTAGGACACTTCACACCAGTTTGCCAAATGCAGGCTAACTTTTCAAGATATAAGTAAAAGCCAAGAATCAGAGTATCTTAGCACCCTGTGAAGGAGTCTCTGTGCCCCCTGACACATGGTCACCCAGCCTCTGCAGGGACACCTCCCTCAGCAGGGGCTCAGCATCCATTCCGCTTCTAAGAGGTTCTTTGTTCCACTGATAGAGGGAATGCCAGCTTCCCCTGCATGCCTAAATTGGCATAGATTGTTTTGTTTTCCTCACTGCATGGCATTTTAAATATACTAGAGGATTTGAAAAAGAAGCCCATGCTCCCTTTCATGATGGTAATCACTGTCTGAATTCATGTGGCTCGTGAATTTAGATTTTTACAAGGCAAATATTCTTCGAGCACACATTTAGTCCACATGGACTCATCCTGGATGAGTCAGTCCTCGGCCCAACCCCCATGCCTCACCCACCCAATCCAACCCTTCTCTGCCATTCCGCAGGAGAGCACAAAGGCTTCCCTCACCCTCACCTGCTCACAGAGATGCTCTCAGACAACAAACCAGAACACATGGCACAGGAAGGACAAGGGGGCAGCTCTGACTGCCCAGCTGAGGCCCGTTCAAAGTGGAAAACTGGCATGATGCAGTTACTATCTAGGGAGACTCTGCAAGAGAAGAGGCCCCAGAGATAGACCCAGGAGCTGCAGCTGCAGAGGGAGCCCGTGACAAACCAACCTTGTGAACTCAAGGACATGTCCCCTTGATGAAAGTCGTAGCTCATCATCCTGGAGATTTAGTATTCAGAGAAAGGGCAGCATCCTGCTTGGTTTCTCTCAGTACATAAGAACAGTAATGCCAGCTGGGTTCTGTAGCTGTCACTTCTCAAATAACCAGGGGTTCTTTCTGACTTGGCATTGTGCCTGCCACAGGGTAGGTACATATTAATAGCAAATATTTTAATTAATAAATGCTGAAATCTCTCTTTTCAGGATATTATCGTAAGGAAATGGCACCAAGGCACCTGCAAGGCTCTTCTGCTCTACCCTTGGTGGCCCTGCACACGGAGCATCTCCACTGCGTCTTAAAGGCACCTCAAATGTAATGTGTTCAAATTCTGATCAAGAGCTTTCTGGTTTTCTTCTACCTTTTTTTTTATTTTAACAGCTTAGTGAATGGGAGGACCATAATTCATTCATGCATCCAGAAACCTAGGGGTTATTCTTCATACTTATCTAACCCATATCTAACCCATCACCAAGTCTGGCAATTTTCCTTCCTAAATACCTTAACCACCTATTCCTCCTCATGTCTGCTGTCACTACTCTAGCCCTACGCAGCATTATTTCTTGCTTAGACTAATGCAAAAGTCTTTTCTTAACTTGTTGCTCCACAACCAGTCTTTTACCCCCAAACCATTCTCAAGACCATGACCAAAGATCTCAGAAATACAAAACTGATCATATCACTTTCCACACGTATACCTGCCTCTGTCCCAAATCCTTCAATGGTTCCATGTTCTTAGAATAAAGAAAAAAATCTACAAGACCTATAAGGTCCAACCACTCCTCCAGCCTCTTCTCTTACCTTGCACTCCTCCCCCACTCTCTATACTCAAGTCCTAGTGACCTTTCTCAATTCTTTGAAAGTACCAAGCTGACACTCGCCTTAGGGGCCATATTGGTCCATATGCCAGAAAGCTTTCTTCCCACCCCACCCAACCCCTTCACCTAATCAACTGCTAATGATCTTTCAGATCTCAGTTCCGATGTCACTTCCTCAGCAAAGCTATCCTTGATCACGTGAAATAAGTCAGGACCTCTATAAAAAGTTGTCTTGGCATCTTGTCCCTTTCCTTCACACCATTTATCCTAGGTGGTCATTTGACATAATTGGTGTAATTATTTTAATAATTTCTGATTCTTCCATCAGATTGTAAGCCCCTAGAGGGTAGGGATAATGTCTGTTTTATCATCATTGTATCTCTAACTCTTAGCACAAGTTCGACACATGATAGATAGTCAATAAAAATCCACTGAATGAATAAATAAAATGCACCTCTTCTCTGAGTTTATTCCAATTAATCATACCAGGCCCGTTTCTAGCACCATTCCTAAGGATGCCTTAGACTACTTGGAACTGCTGGTGCTTTGCCATGTCTCTTCATCCCTCTAGTATCTGCCCTGCCCACCTCCCTCTACAGATGAGCTCATGGCTTTGTCATCACCACAGTCCCCTTTATTAAGGATCCATTTACCATGCATTAGGCACTATGCCAAGTGCCTTGTATGTGGTATTCACTAGTTCTCACAGTACCATGGGATAGCTATTATTGACCTTATTTTGCAGATGAAGAAACTGAGACTCAGAGAGAATTTGCTAAATCATGGTGGCATCAGGATTTGAACCTTAGGTCTAACTCCAAAGTCCACTGTCTTAATCATAACCTGCAGCCCTATAAAATGAGGCTAATGATACCTACTCCTGGTGATGTTGTGGTGACTCGAGCACAGCAGGCACTTGGTAGAGGGTGGCCATTATTATTACTATCACGGTGCTGGAAGCATTGTGAGGAGGGATAACCACTTTGCCCAGAACAGAGCTAATCTGACTGCCCCTTTGGGTCCAAAACAGTTGGACTTGGTTTGAAAAAGAGACCTTTATGAAAAGCAGCATGCTGTGGCAGTTTCAACACAGAGTGTGTGGATAGGGGAGTTAATGTGCTAATAAAACCAACCTGAAGATCTCTGGCCCTGGGAACTAACCATTCTGAATGAACTTGGGTTTTTCATGGCAAGCCCAGATATCAGGCCTGTGTGAAGAACCCAAACCTACAACAGCCCCTTCACCAACTTGAAATTTCTCAGTTTTTTTCTACTTCCCTATAGCACACAGTAATAGAACTTACCACATTCGGAGTCATGAGATTCTAAGTCTGAATTCTCATGTGTCCAGGGCTAACCAAGTGAGGATCCACCATGTCAGAGCCTCAGTGCCCCAGGAAGACAGGATTTGATAAAAGACCATACTCTCATCCTCTGTGGCCCAGCTTGGGGATGATACATTCTTCTGAGTCCCTTTCCATCCTTTCCTGCCACTAACCATTGGGCATGCAAAAGAAGAAACTAAAATATTTGAGTTCGTACTATATGCCAAGCATATCCATATTCTCATGTAGTAAGTTCATCCTCACAACCGTCTTGAGCAATGCGAGATATTATCCTCATTTTACAGTCAAGGAAACTGCAGTTTAAAGAGATTAAATGGCTTGGGATAAATTACTATACAGTAGGAGGTAGAGCTGAGAGTCAAATCCAGCTCTGTTAGATTCCAAAATCTGTACTCTTTCCATTTACCATATCATAAGAGATGTCTAAGTGGTAGTGAAGCTATGAAAAACCATTCATTCCTTTCCCTCCATGCTTCCTGTGCAGTGAGAACTTCCAGTGTGCAAGACATTGGGCTGGATGCCAGGGATACAAAGATACATACAGAGACAAGACAAACATGGTGCCTGCTCCTGAGAGGTTCACAGCCCAGTCCACTCTGTGGGGAATAAAAAGGTAAGAGAAAAACAGGAAACTGAGCAACTGAGAGAAGGCAGAAGACTTTAGAACATCCAGAGGGGTTCTCAGATGACTCAAAACCTGGCTGCATCACCTGAAGTCACGTGGAAGGGCTGTCAGAACTAAAGATTCCCAAGCACCCAATTCCCAATTCTGATTCAGCAGGTATGGAGTTGAACTAGATATCGGTACATTTAACAAATATCCCAAGTGATCTGATAGCATTGGTTCCCAGACCAGGTGAATAAAACCACTGATCCACTCCCTTCACTTCACAGGTATGAGAGCAGAGGGGCAGAAAGGAGAAGTGACTAGCCCAAGTATACATAGTGAGTCGATACTTGAGACTCGGGCTTCCAGCTTGCAGTCCAAGGACTTGACGTCATCTAACTCTGTCTTCTTCCACTCAGGTCACAGGCTCTGGGGCTGGTAAGGGAACCCAAATGTAGTGGTTAGAGATGTAGGTAGGAAAAACTAAGGTGAGGTCATCATCAGAAAAGCCAAATGTAGAAAGGGTTCTAAAGAGGGGCTCACCAGCAGTGCTGAGTGGGGAGGCAGCCTTAGGAGGACTGGAGGTGTGACTTGGGCTCAGCTGACTTGCCTCTTCATCCTGGCTCTGTCACCTTCCTTTTAGCCTCATTTCCCCTGTATCTCTAAGTAAAGAAATTGAAATAGCTTGTGTCCATGGTACCTATCCAGATTCTGATATTCTAGATTTTTGTATTAGACAGGCAAAAGGGCACTGATGCAAAGTACCAGAAATCTGTTGGCTTTTATAAAGGGTATTTATTTGGGGGGTAAAAGCTCACAGTCCCAAGGACTCTCACCAAAGTCAGTTGTCACATGTTGAAGCAAGATGGCGGGTGATCTCTGCGAGGGTTCAGCCTTCCTATCTCTCAGCTATAGGCTGGCATAGGGCTCGTCTCTCTTCCCAGGGCTTTAGCTGTTGGAGCCTTCTCCTTTCTGTCACATGTCACAAGTTCTCTCCTCTTCTGCGTCTATGGAGCTCTCTCTCTTCCTGTGTATCTTCTTCTGTGTCTTCTTGAGTGAGTGCCCATTTATATCAGCCCACCAAGTGGGCGGGGACTTAACCTGAGTTATAACCTACTGACGTGGTCGAATCACAGCCCTAATCTTAACATAATTTAATCAAAGACATCTCAGTTGAATCTAATACAATCAAAGGGTATCACACCCAGAGGAACAGATCAGTTTACAAACATAATCCTTATTTTTGGGGGGGTTCATAATCTCAAACTGCCACAATTTTCTTTTTTTTTTTTCTTTGGCATTGGATAAAAATGATTAAAATTGACACTATGACTCAATAACAAATGTTTGTAATCCAGAACCATAGATTTTGTTTTTACACTTTTTTTTTTTTTAAAGGAACTACCAGGGATTGAACCCAGAAATTCATATGTGTGAAGCAGGTGCTCAATCACAGAACTACACCCGTTCCCCCAGAATCATAGATTTTGAAATTTTATTTAGACAAAATCAACCAAATCCAATTCTCACTTCCCTATCCATTTGATAATAAGGAATTTGAGGCCCAGAGAGGTACTGAGTTCTTTGACAGCAAGGGAACTATTCTGTTTTGTTTTCCAATGCATGCCTGGAACATTTTAAAATATGTTTGTTGAATGAATAAATGAACAAATAACTGCCTTCCAAAGTTATACAGCCTGGGAGCAGGAGAAATGCCCTCTCTCCTTGCTTGGAGGAAGGGTGCAGGATAAGACAGAAGCCCAGAATGCGTCTGGCCCCTAGGGGACGATGCTCTCCAGCCAGAGAGCCAAAACAGATACAGAAACAGATTCTCAAGGCTAGTGGTGCCAGCGGTGCTTGGCCACAACATGGGCTTCTGTTGGAGTCCTGTGTGCTGTGCATAATGAATCACGATATGTCAATTACTGCATTCTGTTAACAAGCATACATCTGCCTATGCATCGCCAATGAGTGCCCTGCAATTTGCCACAGATCTGCAGTTAATATGTGGCAGAGCAAGTGGGCCAGAGAATTTCAAAATGCTCCAGGCCCAGGGAAATCAGGTGGTTGGTTTGTTTTGGCAACTACTGGCCTCATTGATTGGCAGCAGTAAGTGGGGACATACTCTCACTTCTCTGGAGGAGGAGTCTGTGTCCTGGGTAACCTTTCTTGCTCTGGAAGGAACAGATCATCTGATTCAGATAAGTCCATCTGAAGGAAGCCATCTCTGTTCTCTTCTCTGAAGTATTGGATAGGACAGGGGCAAAGGGAGAGTGGTAACTAAAAAGACCTCTCCTGCATGGTTTGATGGATTGATCATCAGCTCTGGAGACTGTTATGCAGGATTCAAAATTTGACTCCATTCCACACAAGCTGTGTGATCTTGAGTAAGTTGCTTAATTTATGTGTGACTCAGTTTCCACATCTGCAAAATATGGGTAATACCTACCTTGCAGAGGTATTGCAAGGATTAAATAAGATAATGTGTGTCAAAACCAAGAATACTAGCTGGCACATCACAGATGGAAAATACATGAGTTTTTGCTTCCTTGTTAGAGATATTTTCTAAAGGGATTCTAATCTTTAGGGAAAATTGGGGCCAGGACTCCAGACAAACCCAGACAAGGGCCCCTTAGATATGTGGGTGTGTCTTTCCCTGCGCCCCCTCCCCACAGTGGCTCCAGTGTCACAATTACAACTGCAGTCATGTGAGGATGATCTGCATCCTCACCTCCACACTGGCTGCATGAGGAGTGGGCAAGCCTCCGGTGAGAGGGGAGGCTGTTCATTTCTTAGGCAGCACTGCTGCAGCCCCTGACCTACTTTCTTACTAAAAATAGACCCTCTTAGGTCACTGCTGCAAATTGAATTCTGCTGCTTCACTGCACGCTGTAAGCAGGTGGGTGGGCACCGGAGCACATTTGGTGAGCTGGAGCCTTCACTTAGCGCATCACTGCCCACCAAGGACGCTAATCCCTCACTCCTAAGCAGAGGGCAGAGGACACCAGAACCTGCCCCCATCCCTGGGCATGTCTGCACACAGCAGGCTGCACCTGGCCCTGCTGGGATGCTATTTGGTGGAGGCCAGGGGTCTAATTCCTGGGCTTTGCTCTCTAATGGAACTGAATTCAAACATGGGCTCCACTGCATTCTTGTTGTTTGACCTTGGGAAAGTTCCTTAACTTTCCTTTGCTTCAGTTTCTTCCTCTGTAAAATGGAGATAATAAAACTGACCTTAAACTACTGCTGTACAGATGAGAAATACTAATGAAAAAAAGCAGGCCTTGGCACAGAAGAGGGGCTCAATAATCTCAATAATGCAAACCATTACAGTTATTCCATATTATCTGACTTGCTACTCCACAAGGCCCTCATGCCGAAGCTTCTCACAGCAGGACTAGCAAGGGACAAGAGACCAATCTAAAAATTAGAAAGATTTTAAGCAGAAAGAGCCTTAGAGTGCTCGCTTCGGCAGGACATATACTAAAACTAACACGATACAGAGATTAGCATGGCCCTTGTGCAAGGATGGCATGCAAATTCGTGAAGTGTTCCATATTTTTTTAATGTTTTGTGACAAGCTAGATGGAAATTTTATGAAATTCAATTTTTAGTGTTCTTAAATAAAGATTTATTGGAATACAAGGTGGGGGAGGGAGGGAGGGGGAGAGGGGAACAGGGGGAGAGGTGGAGAGGGGGAGGGGGGGAGAGAGAGAGGGAAAGAAGGGGGGAAGGGGGGGAGAGAGAGAGAAAAAGAGAAAGAGAGGAAGGGAGAAGGGAGGAAGGGAGGAAGGGAGGAAGGGAGTCTTAGAGGTATGTAGAGCAAGGGTTCTCAAACATGGCTAAGCATCATAATAACCACAGTGTCTTGTTAACCAGACTGAATGACTAAATCCAGATCTCTACCCTGGAGATTTGGATTCAGGGAGCCTTTTATGGGTCCCAGAAATCTGCATTTTAATAAGTTCTGTAGGTAATGCTGATGCACCGCCAGCTTTGGCATTGAGGTAAGCCAATCACCTCATTAAAAATAAACGTATTTTCCTTGCATTATAAGCATAATGCATGGTCATTTAAAAATATACAGAAAACATTGAAAAACAAAAAGCAAAAGTTAAAAATGAAAAATAAGTGCACGCCTATTAAAAGCATGGCCCTCAGCTAAGTCCTGAGGATTTAGCCACAACACAGTTCTGATCCTCAAGGAGCTCCCAGTCTCCATGCAAAGACAGAAACAGACGCAGAGAACTGTAACATAAAACACCCCTGTTACAGCCAAGGTACAAAATGTCTAGAAACAGAGAAAAAGGAGCAACTGATTTCATCTAGAAAGTCAGGGAAATCTACAGAGCTGAAACTGAAGGAAAACAGGTGTTCACCGGCTGAGCAAGGAAAGAAGGTCAGTTCAGATGGAATGAACCGTGAATGAAAAAGCATAAAGGGCTGAAAAGCATTTGTTTAGGGAAATGTCCACTGAGGCCACCATAAACGGTAAACAGTGGTGGCACAGGGCCATCTGGGGTGAACAGCTGGCGCTGGATCATAAAGGGTCTTGGATAACATCAACAATGTTGCCTACATTGGGAAGTATGAGTGTTCCTAATATTTTTTTCCATATATGGCTTTTTATTTCCATTTTTACTCTTAGTAAACAATGCAAGCAGAAGGGCCATAATTGATCCAATCCCAACTGCTGGAATTTAGGTAGCTTCAAGTTTTACAAAATTATAAAAACATTATGAACATCTTTAACCATAAAGCATTTTCCATATTTAAGATCTTTCCTTAGGAGGAAATTCCAGCATATGAATTAATAAATGCAAATGGACTTCTTCAAAGCTCTTGATAATAATTTCCAAAAGAAGCCCAACTGTTTTTTATAGCATTAAAAGGTAAGGCCCAAGCGGTCACGTGTCTTATCCAAGTCACAATGTTGAGTGGGGTGGAACCGGTAACATCTGAGTCTCCTAACCCCCACCCCGGTGCTTTCTTCTCTGCGTCATACTGCCTTGCTATAGATCAAAGCTGGATGGAATATGATCTGTTCAGCCAGTGCCTCCAAATACTTCTAATTCTAAGGACTTTAAGTTAGCAATGTATAGGGATAGGAGATGGGAGTCATATATATGTCTTTACAAGCACATGTAAAATTCTATATATGAATCTATTTTTTTAACATTATCATTTATGCTCCCCTACCAATTACAATTTGTGTTCTGGCCAAGCCTAGCACAACTTACATTATCTTACCTCCACACCTTTGATCCTACATGAAACATCTCCTGTTCTCCTACTCAACTTTTATATATATATTTTTTAAAAAGAGACCTACATGATCCAAAAAGCATTCCAAAACTGTGGACATTTACCATCAACAGCACCTGCATGTGATACTTATTTGACTGCCTTGCAATGCCTCTTGCATTCATGTAAAGTTATTTAAGCTTTACCTATGGAATAAAAGTCTGGTTCATGCCTCTATTATAGAAAGAGGTAAAATAACCCTCTCCTCCTGACCCTGAAGCTAATAAAAATAGATTTACTCTAAAAAGGCACTTCTATGATTTGAATAGATACTTCCGCAAAGAAGAAATATAAATGGCTAAAAAGCACAAGAAAAGATGCTCAACATCACTAGCTATTAGGGAAATGCAAATCAAAACTACAATGAGATATCATCTTACACACATTAGACTGGCGGCTATTAAAAAAACAGAGGACTACAAGTGTTGGAGAGGATGTGGAGGAATGGGAACCCTTATCCACTGCTGGTGGGAATGCAGAATGGTGCAGCCATTGTGGATGACAGTTTGGCGGTTCCTCAAACTGCCATATGATCCAGCAATCTCACTACTGGGTATATATACCCAAAAGAATTGAAAGCAGGGGCATGAACAGATGTATGCACACCAATGTTCATAGCAGCATTATTCACTATTGCCAAAAGTTGGAAACAAACCAAATGTCCAACAACAGATGAATGAATAAGCAAACTCTGGTATATACATACAATGGAATATTACTCAGCTGTAAGAAGGAATACAGTATTAACACATGGGATAACATGGATGAACCTTGAAGACCTTATGTTGAGTGAAGCAAGCCAGGCACTAAAGGACAAATATTACATGACCTCACTGATATGAATTAAGCAAATAGAGCAGACTCACAGAGCTAGAGTCTGGAATATAGGCTTACTGGAGACAGAAAGGGAGTAGAAGGTTGTGAGCCAATGCCCATATGGGCAAAAGCTATGATAAGGTCGAAAGGTATAGTTGTACAGTGGATGGGCTTGGCAGTGGTGCAGTGATGCTATTGGGTTGGGCGGTGCTGGCCTGTGGGGTGGGGGGAAGGGTTGGGGGGGTTGCACTGTCCATGGAACTGGGGGGAAGGTCGGGGTAAGGAGCAGATGAACTCGGGATTTGCAGGTATGTGGTTGAAACTACAATGTCAGGAATGTTGTGTTTTTTTAAAATACAGCAGGGGAGGGTTACTGGTTTAGTAACCACATGTGGGGGGCATGTGGGACAGGGCACATCTGGGGCAGGCTTCCAGGGAGTATGTGAGTGTTCATGCTGTCACAGTGTGTTGTATCAGTGGGAGGAGACCCACACAATGAACGGGAAGGTGTTGGGCTCCCATCCTGGGGAGTCCTGCTATGTTCTCAAATAGAGGGGCGGGAGTCTCTCGAGAGCATAGGCAGCGCCTACTGGGGGAGGACAGGCCAGTATGTCAAGCCTTCAATGTTGTTGCAAGTAACTATAAATCTTGTTCTTCAAGGAGAGAAGCTTGGTGGTTGCCCTGGGTCCTAAGGGGAGGGAGAGGGAAAAATAGACTAGATGGAACATGGGGCATTTTGGGGGTGTTGGAATTGTTCTACATGATCTTGCAATGATGGATATGGGCCATGTTAAATTTCGTCAAAATTTATAAAAGTGCATAGTCCAAAATGTAAACCATAATGTAAATTATTGACCATGGTTAGTAGCAATGCTTCAATATTTGTACATCAATTGTAACAAATGTACCACCCATATGTAAAATGTTATTAATAGGGGAAAGGGGAAAAGGGGAAGGATGTCAGGTATATGGGAATCCCCTATATTTTGTATGTGACTTTTTTGTAACCTAAAGCTTCTCTGAAGATAAAATGAAAAAAAATAAGACACTGGGGGAATAAATGGAAGAAAATGTCACTGTACATACAAGACAACAGATCTTACAATGATGAAAGACATATGCCAAAATTTATTTTTCATTTTAATTTAATTTTTTATTATTTCTTTTATTATTTCAAATTCTTTTTCATTTTTTTAATTTTTTGTATTTTATTTGCCATTTTAAAAACTATCATTATTTCATTTTCTTATTAATTTTATTCGATTATTTTGTTGGCTTCATTTGTGAAAAAGTTTTGGATCATGGAAGGGTTACAACCATGGCAGGGGAGGATCATTGGTGCAGGGTGTCAGTGATGGGGTATGCGTGGGAGGAGGTTCACCTGGGGCATACCTATAAGGCATATGAAAGAGTTCAAGTGTTTATGGGGCATAGTCACAGTGGGTGACACCACACAATAACTGAAAGAATATCTAATTCCCATCCTGGGGAGTTCTGCCACATTCTCTAATGGAACAGCAAGAATCCCCTGAGTACAGGGGCAGTGACTAGTGAATGAGGATGGACCACTGACAGGCCCTTGATATTGATGACTGTACTTACGAACCTTTTCTTTGAAATTGAAACTTAGCCTAGTATTATAAGTTGCCTAAGAGTTACCTCCTGAGAGCCTCCATGTTGCTCAAATGTGGCCTCTCTCTAGCCAAACTCAGCATATAAATGCATTACCTTCCCCCCAGTGTGGGACATGACTCCCAGGAATGAGCCTCCCTGGCACTGAGGGATTACTACCAAGCACCAACTAGCAATGCAACTGGAAAAGGACCTTGACCAAAAGTGGGAAAGGGTAAAGACAAATGAGTTTATATGGCTAAGAGACTTCAAAGTGAGTCAGGAGGTCATTCCAGAGGCTACGCTTATGCACGTCTCATCAGGATCTCATTGACTGCCACAGTAAATACCGCCACAAATAGCAGGGCTCCTGAGGGCTCAGGAGACATCCAGATACTATAGGGAGGACTGACAACTCAGGAGTTTGGCACCCCGTCAGTGGGCCCTACTTTGGAATTTATGCTCCTCAGTGTGACTGAGAGTTGGACTCAGTTGTGGTTTCCCTACACATGGCTCTTCTGCCCCTTCTATTTGAACCTATAGTTATTAATAGAGTTGACAGGTTTATGTCCAAGAGACTTAAATCTTTGGGCTTTCCATGTGCCAGTCAGGCCCTGAATCTCAGAGTTGCAACACCTACTCTCCACTTCATTGGACTTACCCAGGACAACTAACAAGGAGATGATAATGGACAATGCCCATCCCAAGGAACAGAGAGAGTCTACAACTGCAAGCAAGATAGTCCCATCCATTTGCCCCATGGGATCTAAGCCCCATCTCAGTTAGAAGTGGAGTGGGCATTATCATCCCAGAATCCTCAGGACTGGTGAATGAACGATAGACTAGAGTAGACTTACCATTATTCTACTATAAATGTATAGTTATTCTAGCAATGGAAGAACTTTTATCATTGATGTGGAGGCAGTGGCCACCGTTGGATCTGAGGGGAGGGAGAGAGAAAAATAAGTGTAATATGGGGGTATTTTCAGGACATTGGAATTGTCCTGAATGATGTTGCAATGACAGATACAGGCCATTAAATATCTTGTCATAACTTAAATAAATAAATAAATAAATATATATATTTTTTCTATCTAAAAGCTCAAAAAAAGAGAGAAATGTTTGGAAATGAATAGAAATGGTAAAAACACATCATAGTGTTTGTAATTAGGAGTGCTAATATATGGGTATGATAGTGTTAGGGAACATCTAAGGTCATGTATAGCACTGGAAGGAAAACTAAAAAATGAAACATGGGATGGTATAGCATAATGAACCCTCTTGTGAAAATTGAATATGGTTAATAATGCATACATAATAATGTTTTTCTCTGAAACAGAATAAATGTATGTTAATGTTATTTGTTTTTTTTTTTTTAAAGGCATTTCTAGAGTTTGATGGGCTCAAGACTAGGCAACCCAATCCCTTGTACTTCCTTTTCTATATCTGTCGTAGCAGGCATCTGGGTAGCTTGGAAAGGGCACTGGAGTAGGTAGGAGACAGAATAATAATAGTTTCCATGTGCTGAGGACCTATTCTGACCAGGGCAATGCTGTTTGCTTTATATACATTATTTAGAATCCTTAAAATAACTGAAGGAAACATTATTATCCCCATTTTATAAATGAGGAATGCTGGGCTCTAAGACACTGAGTACCTTGCTCAAGGTCAACACCATTATTAAGCAAGAAAACCAGGATTTAAATCCAGGTGTGTCTGATTTCTAAACGTATGTTTTTTCCTGCTCTGCTACACTATGTCTTATGTCAGCAAATGTCATTTCAGTCCTAGCTCTGCTCCTATCACGATACATAATCTTCAACAAGGCATTCGTGTGCTCTGAGTCCCAGCTTCCTCACCAGTAAGATGGGGATTAATTATCTCACCCACTACACACTCACAGGACTGCCATGATTAAATGACATAGGGTATGTGAAAGACCTGGACAGACATAACGGTTGTGATTAGAGTCCTAAACAGCACAGATGATCGTTCTGGTGAGGACCAGAAGCCCTGCCAAGATCCTGTCATTGAAGAAAGATGTAATTATGCTCACTAGACAGCCCCTTCTACTATCAGAAAGTGAATGGCTGCAATACATTTTATAATGACTTTAACAAGACCTGAAACCAAGAGGTTAATACTCTAAGAAAATCAATTAACCAAAATACTGCATTCCTGGAGGACTCTGGGGATTCATGGTTCCCCAGGATAGTTTCCTGCTCCATCACTTACATGAATGTATTGTACACGCATACACACACACACACACACACAGAGAGAGAGAGAGAGAGAGAGAGAGAGAGAGAGAGAGAGAGAGAGAGAGAGAGGTTTCACCAGGAACCTGTTTCTAGAAAGCAGGATTCAGCAGAAGGGAGGTTGGGCTTGAACTCCACCAATAGGGGAGCCAGTTATAAATGAGTTTGGGACATTTATTCCAGTTCTCCAGCAGCTTCTGGTAAAATGGCAGGAGATCCAGCAGAGGTGTCAGGAGACCGGGGTTGCAGTTCAGATTCTGCGGCTTACTAGTTGTATAACCTTGGGCTAAGATGCTTGATCTCTTAGGTTCAGTTTCCTTTTACATAAAATAGGGATAGTGCCTATCTTAGACAAATTGATTAACCTGTCTGGGTTATTATGTCCTCTGCTGTAAAATTTATGTCCAATTATTATGTGATTTGTGTTTACTGTCTGCCTGGCCCTCTTTTGAGGGTTTTACATGCATTATTTCAATCATCCTCACAACCCTGTGAGAAGGATACTATTATCTACATTTTACAGATGAAGAAACCTAGACTCAGAGGAATTCAGTAATTTGCCCCAGGTCACACAGCTATGAAATAACAGAGTTAGGATTCAAACTCTGGTTTCTCTGATTTGAAACCCTGTGCTCTTAACTACTAAACCATATTCCTACCTATCAGAGAGTTGTTGCAAGAAGGAAATGAAGTATGGTTTATTATTGTGTGCCTCCTGGGTGCCTAATAGTTTGCATCCCTCTGCTTTTCTAATACATGTGAGGGCAAGGGGCCCTAAGGAGCCCATGCACATGAGGACACTCTGGCTTCGGGGCACTGTGTGGGTATATGTGAGAAGGGAGGGGAGAGACAGGACCTGGTGGAGAAAGATTTACTGTTCTCCACTCCAAATTCATAAAGTCAGCCACACTATGAATATGGGCAGGGGTTATGGATGCAATTCTTCAAACGTTTTAACAGTTAGGGAGGTAAAGGCTGGTTTGGCAGAAGGAGAATCTTGCTGAAGCCCAGAGTAAAACACTTCATGTTTGTGCATAATCGTGAATTTCTTTGAGGCTGATGGTACCCAAGGTCTCTGTGTTGACCATTAATGAGGAAAAATGTGACTGTGAAGGCAGGAGGAAGTGCATTCATAAAAGCTGGACAATAATCCCTGCCCCCTCCACCCCCTACAGCTTACACAGAAAAGAAGAAACACATGAGGAAGAAACCGCAGTTATAAACCTTAGCCTGAACTGAACTAAAAATAGAGCTGTGATCCAAATGTCTACTATTGAGTACTCTGTCTCTGCACTCTAGAAACCAGACCATTTCACTCCTCATCAAATCTACCTCCCCAAGGTGCTCATTCCCACAGCAACAGGGAAGTAAGAGTTCCCAAGAGTCTAATGAGTGTTCAGTACCATGCTGGGCCCTTTACTCCCATGAGCTCATCTGAGCTGCACAGCAATCCTGTGAGGCAGGTATTATGACTCCCATTTTACATATGAGGAGAGTGAGGCTCCGTTATGTGAGCTGACTTGCCCAAGGTCACTCAGCTAGTAAGTGGCAATGCTGGGATTTGAACTCAGGTCAGTGTGATTCCAGAACCCATCCTCTTTCAAATACATATGACTGGTACATTTCAAAGTAAGGAGCTGAGCTTCATTTTAAGCTTAGTGAATGATGAAAACAACACTGCTATCCAATTTACCTTCTGGCTCTTGGAAGGGACCAGCAAAGCAGCCATTTGAATGATTCACTCCAGGGACTGACAAAAAGACTCTGGGTTATAGCTTTAGCAGCTGCTAAATCTGCAACCTCCAGCCAGATTAGGGAGGTGGAATTATTTATATAAGAATTTCAGTGGCCTTCTGCCTCAAGTCATGATTATCATAGACTTTTGGTAACTACATTTTTTTTCAAAGATATACATTTACAGAAAAATCATGCAGAAAATACAGGGCTCCCATATCAGGTGCTTATACACAGTTTTCCCTATTACTAATGATTTGCATTAACATGGTACCTTTGTTACAAATGATGAAAGAATATTATCATAATTACACTATTAACTATAATCCATAGTTTACATTAGGGTTCACTCTTTGTGTTGTACAGACCTATGGTTTTCGTGTGTGTGTATGTTTATTTTTTTGTTTTATTTATTTTACAGACCTATGGTTTTTAACAAATTTTTATTCTAGTAACATACATACAACCTAAAATTTCCCCTTTTAACCACATTCAAATATCAGAAAAACTGGATAGCTCTTCATTGGGAGAGGATGAGACTGGAGCCTTTTGGCAGCCACAAGAGACCCCTTTGCAGCTCTTATCAATCTAGTACTGAATAATTTGGGAGAATAGCACTCAACTAATTATGAATCCATCTCTTTGGGTACCTTTTGGTTAATCACCCCAAAGCCCTATACCCCACTGTAGAGCACCCAGGACAGTGTTCTTCTCCTTGAACAAATTACTTAATATCCCTGTGCCTCAGTTTCCCCATCTGTGAAATGGGTATAATAACAGTACCTACCTCATGGTTGATATAAAGAATCAATTAATAGTACACAGAAAATGCATAAAGCCACAGCGTGTTCGTCTATTACTAATGTCAGCTATTACTGTTATGGTTCAGTAAATATTTCAGAGTTGATAGTCTACTTTGTTAGCTTTCCGGTTCTTCTTCCCCTTTCTCTACCCCAAAAGGATGAGCCATTGAAGTCTTTAACTTTTAAAAAAATAAAATGAAACAAAAACACAATGGAATTCAACCCATCAGTTAATGGCAACCCCTGAGTTGGAAATTGGAAACAAAAGGAAACAGGTCTAAATTTCTGTCTGATAGAAATTTCTGGGCTGCAAGTGCTGAGCCTATGAGATGATGAGCAGAGAACAATGGAGAATATGCTATCTCCAGGATGAGTAAATAGCAGAAACAACCCAGAAGAGAACCGGGTTAAGGGATCTGATGCCATGGGCTGCCAAATCACAGTGATAAAGGAAAAAGCGGATGCATTTGTCCCAAAGGGCGTGATGCTGCCAGCTGGAGGCAGGACCTGTGGGCTGTAATGCTGGTCTTCATCATGGACTAGCGGTGTGACCTTGAGCAAATTACGTCCTCATTTAGGGTTAATTTCCTTTTCTGTGGGGATTAGGCCATTTCTAAAGTCCCCTCAGTTTTTAAAGTCTGTGGTTCTATGACCCCAGGCCTTGTCTTACATTAGGTCAGCGAAGATTCTGCCTGTGGAAATAGAAGACTTTAAACCTTCTTTGAACATTCTCTCTACTTGGCAGAATTAAAAATTTTAACATCATCTGTCCAAGAGCTCCCCAGCATTTTACTTATATTTTTTGGGCTTTCTTGCTACGCAATACAGCATTTAGTGAAAATTTTTGGAAGTTGGTTCCTAACTGATCAGAGTAAGTTCTTTCACACACAGTATTTATTTCAGAGGTGCTTCTAATAAAATGAACAGACTCACAAAACTCATGAAACCTGCTGACACAAAGGCCATGGTGCCAAGTCTCCAGCTCTGGGTTGCTTACCTTCTGTCACACAGTGCAGTAATGTAACTCCTAGCCTGCTAGCAGTCTCAGGGCCACTTTGGGACCACTTCCTCTACCCTTTACAGCTGTGAGCTACAAGAGGCAGCCAGGAACTTCCGATTAATCAGGGCAGATTGAGCCCAGGCCTTTATCTCTATTCCCTCTCTTCCAAAACCCCATTAAACCAACTGGTAAGGAATAAAGAATTTATAAATCCACCAAGAAAAAGAGAATGCAAGGGGAGACAGCAGAAGACAAGATAGCTCAACACATTCCAGATGAAGAACAGATGGAGGAGTGTGATAAGTTCATGTGTCAACTTGGCTAGGTTATGGTGTCCAGTTATTTGGTCAAGCAAGCACGACCTGATTGTTATGGTGAGGATATTTCATGGATTTAAATCATCAGTAAGTTAATTGCCTTCAACAATGACTGAAGTCTCATCCAATCAGTTGAAGGCCTTAAAAGGAGCAGTGATGACTTCAGCAGTAGGGGGAGAATTTCCATCTCTACTTCAGCCAGCCAACTTCTCCTGGGGAATTCATTGAAAACCTTCATCAGAGTTCCCAGCTTGTGGCCTGTCCTTTGGAATTCGAACTTGCCCGTCTCCACAGTTGTATGAGCCATTTCCTATTTTAAAAATCTCATAATATTTACATAATACACACACACACATACACACACACTGTTGCTTCTGTTTCCCTAGAAAATCCTGGTTAATAAAAGGAGGTAACTGGCTTCACAGAATGGAGGCGGCTGCAACTCAGTGCCTGCTGAAGGAGACAGTGAAAAGGGTACCCGTTTTTCTCAAGAACATAAAGAAAGGAGGCCCAGAGAAGGGAAGTGGCCTGCCCAAGGTGACAGAATATTCAGGTCTCTTGTACCAGTGCTCTTTCTACTACATAATGCAGCCTCTAAATGAGTGAACAAATCCACGAATGGCCAAATGGGTAAATAAAATGTTGCTGAAGCCCTGCCCAGAGAGAGCATTTTGGAATGAATAGTCAAAGCTGTTTGGTACTCATGGGCTTTAGGTACACACAAGAGGAATAGGGGATTCCACAGAGGCAAGAGGCAGCAGGGACAGCATCTATAGTGCAGGTGGTCCTGAGGGGCACCAAGGGGCAATACCATGAGCCTAGCAGTTCACAGGGAGATGCCATGCTGCTGACAAAGCTTGGGAAGCTTGGCATTTCCCTGTGAAGGACAGAGCAGGCTGACATTGTCAAAGCTGCCCCAGGCTACACACTATCTCCTAGGTGTTATACCCTGAGGACAAAGGGATAGGGGCTGATCTTTGACCAGAGCTCAGTCCTTCCATTGCAGAAGGCTGCCTCTAACTTATTTTCTCGTATTTTTTGCCTTAAGTTCACCTTTAGTAAGATTTACCTGTGCAAAGCTCCAAGCCTCTTGAGTATCTGTAAACAAGCTATGTGGATCACTGATATTTGAAGATTTCACATGTCAAATGTCACATGAAGGGCCAGTGCATGGTGGTCAACATTGTGCCTAATAAGGCTGGCATGAAACAATTAGTGATTTAGTAAGTATGTGAGCTGCCTCAACAGCCTGGCACCCTCACTTTGTGGTCTCATACAGAATGACTCCTATGGAGGGATACAAGCATTGCTTCCTTAGGAACAGTGTAAAATACTTCTTCATTGGTAGCTAAAAAGGCACACCTCGTGGTATGAGGCTACACACTGCAAACATATGACTTAAGAGAAATGTGACTTGTATGACCAAGAGCCATACAAACATCTCTGTATTAATTGTGAAACATCTCCCCTGAATGTAAAAAAAAAAAGTTTCATGTTTCTGGTCTGATAGAAAGGAAAGTATGGTGTCCCAACTGATCAGGTGTGGAAGAGTAGTCAAAGAACATATCAGCTCCAGAGCGAGACAGGACCTGGGACAGCGCCAGGAACCCAGGGAACTAAAAGTGGCTGCTCTGCCTTAGCAGTGCCCTCATCTTGGCAAGCAGCCCAGGAGATCACAACCACTTGAGAAAGCAACTAGAGAACCAGCCACCAGCACCTGTCTAAACAACATGAGCTAGTTCTACTCCCAGTTCTGCCGCTGACTAGCTGTGCAGTCTTGGATAAGTCACTGCCTCTCTTTATGCCTTAGGGCTGCTCTAGTAGCAATGGGACTGAGGAAGGCAGCCAAAGAAAGGGAATTCAATAAAAAGTGTTAAGACAATTGGGCAGCAATCTGGAAAAATAATGAAGCTGAATCCACATTTGACATTGTATACCAGGATAAATTCCAAATGGATCAAAGATTTATATATAAAAAATGAAGCCAAAAAAGTGCTAGAATAAACTATGAGGCAAATCCTTTATAACCTGGAGTGGGGAGGCTTTATCTTATTCAAAATTCAGAAGCCATACAGGCAAAGACTGATAAATTTAATCTACAACAAAAGAGAAAGTTGCATGGCAAAAGCAAAAACAACAAAATAAATAAATAAAGCCTAATTTCCCTAATATGTAAAGAGCTCCTAGAAACTGAAAGAAAAGAACAACGATCCAATAGAAAAAAGGGTGAAGAATATTGTGGTGGGCAGAATAATGGTCTCCCAAAGTTGCCCATGCCCTAATTCCCGGAGCCTGTGACTATGTTATGTTACATGGCAAAGGAGAATTAAAGTAGCAGATGAAATTAAGATGACCTTAAAATGGAGATTATAGTGGATTATCTGGGTGGGTCCAAAGTAATCAGAAGAGTCCTTAAATGTGGAAGAGGGCGGCAGAACAGCCAGAGTTAGAGTGATATAATGTGAGAAAGACTCAATCAGCCATTACTGGCTTTGAGTCTGGAAGAGGGCCACATGTCAAGGGATGTGGGCAGCCTCTACAAGCTGGAAAAGTAAAGGAAGAAAAGGGAGGAAGGGAGGAAGGGAAGAAGGGAGGAAGGGAGGAAGAAAAAAGAAAAAGCACTCTCCCTTGAAGCCTCCAGAAAGGAAGGCAGCCCTGCTGACACCTTGATTTTAGCCCAATGAAACCCATTTCAGACTTCTGACCTCAAACCCTAAGATAATACTTTTGTGTTATTTTAAGCCACTTATTTTGTGATCATTTTTACAGCAGCAACGGGAAACTAATACAAATATATATATATATATATATAAAGAAAATACAAATGGCTCTTGAACATATGAAAAAGATGCTTAATCTTCACTCATAATAATTAAAACTACACAGAGATTAGAATGCCACAAAAATCTTAAAGGAGAAGAACAAAGTAGGAGGACTTATAATATTAGATATCAAAATTTATTATAAAGTTACAGTAATCAAGATAGTGTGATACTGGCATATGGATAGAAAAACAGACTATTGAAAAGAAGAAAGAGTCCAGTACCAGACTCACAGATATACAGGCTCTCAATTTGCAACAAAGGTGTCTCTACAATTCGATGGGGAAAGCATCAACTTTTTAATAAATGGTTCTGGAGCAATATTTTAAAAATAAACTAGGAGACAGAATGTGGGTTGAGAATGGGAGCTGATGCTTAATGTATACAGATTTTTAATAAGATTTATTGTAAAAGTGTAGAAATGAATAGAGTTGAATATAACACATTACAGTGAGTATAACTAACACTGCTGATTTATAAATGTGATTGTGGCTGAAAGGGGTTGTCTTTGGACGTAAATGTCAATTGAAAGGAAGCTACAGAATATTATAGGGACTGAATAATAGTGATTTCGGTGGTAAAGGAAGGTTGTGGTTAATAGTATAAATATAAGAATGTTCTTCTTTTACAAAGTGTTAATATGGTGATATACAGGAAAATTACAACTAATGTAACTTGTGGATGATAGTTAACAGTAATATTTTAATATTTTTGCAGCAATGGTAAGAAGATATTATATCAATTCTAGGGACAACAATAAGGGGGCATAAGGAGATATGGGATTTTTCCTTTTGGAGTAATGAAAACATTCTAAAATTGACTAAGGTGGTGACAGCACAACTCTGTGATAAAAAATGAGAGCCACTGAGTATACACTTTGAATGGATTGCACGAAGTATGGGACTGTTTAACACAGGGAATCCAGTGGTGGAAGATGGACTCGTTAACAGAACAAATAGGAAAACATTCTCTCATGTATTATATATTATACAAATATATAATACTAATACTGGGTGTTAATAATTGGGTGGGTTGGGGGAAAATATACCAAATTAAGATACTGACTATAGTTAGTAGTAATATTTTGACGATGCTCCTTCATAGTTTGTAACAAATGTTTCACAACAATGCAAAGTGCTGGTAGTGGGGTGATGTATGGGAGCCTTGTATGAGGTTATGTATGTTTGTTTTGTAAATTCAAGACTTTTACTGTATACTTATTGTTTCTGTATGTTCATATATGAATGACATACTTCAATAAAATTTTATTAAAAAATAAACTAATTTGAGATGGATTTTAGGCCTAAATGTGAAAGACAAAATAATAAAGCCTCAAGAAGAAAACATAGAAGAATATTTTTATGAACTTGGAGTAGACAAAGATGTTTTAAATAGGACACAAATACATGAAACTCTTAAAGAAAAGACTGAAAATTAGAATGATTAAAATTAAGACTTTTTATTCATCAAAAGACCCCATTAAGATACCTAAAGAGCAAGCCACTGACTATGAGAATATGTTCACAATACATATATCCATCAAAGGACTTGAATTCATAATATATAGAGGATACCTATAAATCATTAAGAAAAAGACAGACAAAACCCACTTTAAAAAGATGAGCAAAATACTTAGCCACTTGATAAAAAGTTACCCAAGTGAACTATAAGCATATGAAAATGTGCTTAATATCATTAGTTACCAGGGAAATGCAAATTAAAATCACAGTGAGATAGCACACTACACACTCACTAGAGTGGCCAAAATTGAAAACAGTTGGTGCTGTAAGGATATGGAGCAAATGGAACTCTTATATATTGCTGGTGAGGAGTATAAATTGATAGAACTACTTTGGAAAACTGTTCAGCAGTATCTACCAATGCTAAACATATTACCTAATAATCCCACACTCAGGAATGTACTCAAAAGAAATGAATGCATATGTCCACCTAAAGGCATATATAAGAATATCCACAAACAAAAGAATAAAAAAAAAAATAATGTCCATAGTGGCTTTAGTCACAATTCCTAAACTGGAAATAACCCTAATATCCATCCCTCAGTGAAATAGCTGAATAGGTTGCAGTATAGTCATACAATGGAATATTACTGAGCAAAAAAAAAAGAACTGCTGCTACACACACATGGATTGTTCTTATAGACATAATATGTTGAAAAAAAAAAGCCAGACACAAAAAAGTACACACTGTATGATATCATTTATATGGCATGAAGCACCAGCAAAACTTCTCTGATGACAGAAGTCCGAATAATGGCTATCTCTGAGGGTGAGATACTGACTGAGAAGAGGCATAAGGTAGCCTTCTGAGGTGCTGGAAACAGTCTCTATCTTGCTTTGGGTGGTGGTTTCATATATATATGAAAAAATGTAAATATATGTAAAAATTCATCAAACCGAACCCTTAAGATTTGCGATCTTTACTATTTGCATGTTGTACTTCACTTTAACAAGTAAAACAAACAAAAACTAGCTTCCTGACTAGGTTTTTTTTTAAAGATTTATTTTATTTATTTCTCCCTCCCCCACCCCCATTGTTTTTGTGCTTGCTGTCTGCTCTTTGTGTGTTCCTCTGTGTCTGCTTGTCTTCTCTTTAGGTGGCACCGGGAACTGATCCTGAGACCTTCCGGAGTGGGAGAGAGGCGCTCAATCTCTTGCGCCACCTCAACTCCTTTGTCTGCTGTGTCTCTTATTGTCTCTCCTCTGTGTCTCTTTTTGTTGCATCATCTTGCTGCACCAGCTCTCCTGCGCAGGTCAGCTCTTCTGTGCGGGCCAGAACTCTGCATGGGCCAGCTCTCCACTCAGGCCAGCTTGCCTTTCACCAGGAGGCCCCAGGAATCGAACCCTGAAGTTCTTATATGGTAGACGGGAGCCCAATCGCTTGAGCCACATCCGTTTCCCCCTAACTAGGTTGTGACCTATGTGATTAGCAAAAATTCAAAAGTTTCTTAATATATTCTATAAGGGAGGTGGCAAGAAACAGGTACTCTAATATACTGCTCCATAGAATGTAACTACTATGAAGGCCAACTTTGCAATATCTTGAAAAATTGCAAATACAGTCACTCTTTGATGTAGTCATTTTACTTCTAGGAATTTACCCTAAAACTACACTTTCCCACACACAAAGTAACATATATACAAGGTTATTCACTATAGCATTGCTTATAATAGCAAAAGACTGGAAATGATCTATATGTCCATTGGAAGGGCATTGGTTAAATTATGGTACATTGGAATATTGTGCAACTGTAAAGAAGAACTAGGAAGACTTTTATGCTGATATGGAAAGATCTCCCAGATAAGTTGTTGAAAGAAAAAAATCAGACTCTGAAAGGTATGCTATCATTTATGTAAAAGGGGGTACAAAAATATACCTTAGTATTCACGTAGATGTATAGACAGAAACTGGAAGAGGAATTAGCTGCACGTATGGTGGAAGAGTTTTTGGGAACTGAACAGATGGGGATAGGTTGGGAGGGACGTTTTCATTTTAAACACTTTTATGCTTTTTAGGTTTTGAACCACGTATATATATTAATTATTCAAATATTAAATAAGAAAATTAATATTTTTAGAAGAAGGAAAGATCAATGGAAGAGGGAAGAAGAATTCTAAAAGGGATGACTTTTCAAAGCAATGTCATCAGTTTCATGACTTTGCCTGGTTATTATGCAGAGTCACAGAACTGCTTAATCTGAAGCAGAAGAGATTTAAACTGTATATACAGAAGAACTTGCCAACAGGGAGGGAAATTAAATCTTGAAATGAAAAGAATAATCATATCTTATCTGTAGGCTTTCAAAATAGGCCAGATTGTCAGCAGTCTGCAGGAAGGCAGTATCAGGTCAGAAGCCTGACCTGATCAGGCTTTAAACCTCAGAAGCCTGGGTTTAAAACCTGATGTGCAGATTCCTCCTAGCTGTATCACCTGGATATGACAAGTTTCTCACTCTAAACTTCAGCTTCCCTCATCTAGAAAATGGGGTAAACAATAGTGCTAATTCATCAGTTTGCTATAAGGATTAAATGGAACAATACAGGTAGAGCATTTACACTCTGCTTATCACACTATGCATAAAAATATACAGGTTTGCATCTGCCTCTAAGCAGGAGGCATCACCTCTCAGGGGAACAGTTACATCTTTCTATTAAGTTCTTACATGACTCTGTTTCCTGGATTTCAGGCCAAGGTCAGATGCTCTGCCATACCTATTACAAAGTTACAAGTTCAACAACTGGAAATCATCAGTGAAATGAAAACAAAAGATCCCTGCATAGATTATTGCTCCAATTTGGTAAAAAGAACTGGTTTGCTTGTAGGAGGAAGAAGCATCGTACCTTCCTGCCAAATACACAACCCTTTAACAATGCCTGTCTGGTGAACATGAGTGCTCCAGGAAAAGGCCACCAATAAAATCCTTTCCAAGGGTCTGTGTGGAGTCGGAGAAAGGAAACACAGTCAACTCTTTTTTTCTCTACAGGAAGGGAAGGCTGAACAACTGCACATCAGGACAGAAGGCAAACAAATTGTCCATTCAAGCCAAAATAAGCTGTTCCTGGGGGAAGCAAAACAGCTGGAGTCAATTCAGCCAGACACAGAGGTGAGGGCTCAGAAGACAGAGCTGGGCCTGGGGAGCCTGCCTCGGGGAGGCGGAGGTCTTCTGAGCAAGCCGTGGCCACATGCTTCAGCTCACCTCTACTGACCTCAGTCTATGCCAAAGAAAGGGAGCCAGCCAGCCACCTCTGTCAGATGTGGAGGGAAATCCTGGATGGAAAGGAAGAAAGGAAGGGGAACTAGTCAACCAGCCAAGTGGGCAAGCACCTGCTGAGCACTTATTACACGACAGGCAGCGAGCAGGGTCTTGACATACATATGCCATTTGAAAAAACAACTTGGATGAAGAATCAGGCTCAGTGAGGCAGAGTGACTTGCACAAGGCACACAGCTAGAGAAAGGCCAGGCCGGCCATGGCCTCTAGCTCTCTCCTTTCTGTCACCTGAGCTTCTCTGTACCCAGTCCCAGCAGTTCTTTCCTTGTCTGAAGCAGGAGCTCACACTGCTATACCATCCTGTCTAGCCACTGGGGTCCTTGCAGCAATCATAGAAACTTCATTGGGAAACTAAGGGAAGAAGCAAACCAAATTCCAGAAGAAGGGGCAAAAGAGACCTGGAAATAAATGAAATAGCAGACTAGAAATTCGATCCCTGTGGCTGCTATGGACTGGCCTCAAGCTGGAGCATGCAGGTGCTGGGGTCCCTGTCTGGGGAAGCAGATAGCAGAATGCTGACCTGGAACAAATCTGGCAGTGGACTGGAACAGCTGCAGAGATGATGGGATTTCCAGATCCCCCAGATTGGCCCCAGGTTCCAGCTTACAAATTCATTCTGAAGCTCTTCTGAGATCCTTCCTGGATGGGGAAGACACTTTCCTTTCTAGCTCCTGAGATTCCTAGCCTAAGCCTCAGGCTTTCTTAAATTGATATGACAATTTTTCCCTTCCTTGAGGTCTTAATATCTATAATAATAATAGCAGCTAACGTTTATTGAGCCTTTACTTTTATGCCAGGCACTGTTCTTAGCACCTTACATAACAACCCTACAAAGTCGATAATATTGTGATGTTCCAGATGAGGTAACCAAGGCACAGAGAAATTAAGTCTCTTACTCAAGTCTGCACAGCTCGAAGTGGAGGAGCCAGGATTTGGATGCAGGCCATCTGGCCCCCCGGACTGTGCTCTTCCTGACCACTGCCTATACTGCCTCAGATCCTAGGATATGACACAGTGGGAAGAGGAGACTTGGAAGGCAAGCAGACCTCTCCACAATTTAGTGCGTGTCCCTAGGCAAACTTAGTCTGTTTAACCTGAGTCTCACTTTTCTTCTCTACAAAAGAGGAACAACAAATGAACTGTGGGGTTGTGTCCATTACCTAAGACAGAGCCTTTCACCCCTGCCCCCTTCCAGTTTCATTTGCCTGTCACACATTCATCAGACATTAAGGCTGCTTCTACTCTTGACCAAAGTTTGGCTTCTTTATATTCTGTCTTTGTCTATTCTGTAAATATTTTATGCCTATCATGTGTGGGCCACAGCACCAGGCATGGTGAGGGGCTGGATCTCAGGGAATCAGACCAAATCAGACCAAAAGCAGGGGATTAGTCTAAAGGAGGCAATGGCAGCAGGGTTGGGGGAGGAGCAGCTGTGAGAAACATGGCTTAAGCTACTAGGAACTCTTCCCTCCCTCCAGTTTGACTCCCTCCTGCTGGCCTCCTGCCAGCGCTAACAGCAGGCTTCTGACACTTCTTGTTGTGAAGCTTGCACCCTGCAGGGCACCCACTGAGGGCCTTCAGTGGGGGGAGAGAGGAGCCTTTGGCTCCCAGTTCACAGGCAGGTTGATGTGGCCAGAGTCCTGTGGCTGTGCCTGCCTTTTCTGGCTCTGGACCTATTCATTCAGCAGACTGGGAGCCAGGCACTGGGGACCAAATGGAAAATAACAGGTCTACCCTCAAGGAGCTCACCAGCATGTCCTGCTCTCCCACCGCACTGCCTCTGAGGCCATCTCCTCATTTGGGTAATGCTAGATACACCCTTCCAGAAAGTTATCACTTCTCTCCCCAACAAAGAATACTTCACTCAAGCAGGCACACTAATAAGCTATTCTTAAACCACTCTCCCACCACCACTATCACCAAGGGAAAGGGGAAACAAAAG